>PVKA01009818.1:0-66802 GCA_004027165.1 Ctenomys sociabilis
TATCTGACTCAATTGATTTTACTTGTTATACATTTCCTTTTGTATTTCTGCTTTTCGCTTGTTATACTAGGGAGACTATACGATATTTACACATGTGTGTCTGGTTTATTTCACTTATGAGTATATGTTCAAGTGGCATCCACTTCAGTATAAATGCTTCAAACTTATCATTCTTAATAGCTGAGTAATACTCCATTATGTACTTTAAAAAATTGCTTATACTATTGTTTGTCTTCACTTTAGTTTTTGTCACAAGGAAATAACCATATTACTTTATGACTAAAAAATGAAGAAGCCAAGCTATAGCAAGTGAGGTTAAGTTAGACTAAATGGAAGATAAATTGATTAAGTTCCTACATCAGGGAAATGTGTACTGTGAAATATTATTTTAAAAAAAACATAATTTCACATCTTTAAGTGTTGAAGCCAGGCCACCTAAGTACCACTCAGAAAGGTGTCCAAGGGTAACGATTTGTTAACAAAGGAGTATTTGTGAATGGAGGCCCTACAGTGGCTGGGGATGCTCCCAGTGCTGTGGATTCTGAAGCATTTTACACTTTCCCCTGGCGTTCTCAGGTTTACTTTTTTTCTGGATTAACATCCCTAATTCTATACCAGTAGCCTCTAGTCTAAAGAGTTTTGCTCTTACTACAAGTACACAGCAGCTGAATAAAATTCCCAAGTCACTGCCAAACCCAACGTTTGCCTCTGGTGTCACCTTTTGCAAAACAGAACTCTGTGTGGCAGCTGCCTTGTAGGCAGTGATGGTGAACAAAAACCAGTGAGAGGCCCACAAAGGCATCTGGCAAGAGGAAAAAGAGAAACAAGATCCCCAGCTCCTCAGCCCTGGAAGCAGAAGCCCCAGACATACGCATAGCCTATGGGCTGGGGTGGGTGCCCTAGGCTGCACACTGACTTTCTCTCTACCCAGGGGAGGATGGCTTCTCCTTTGTCCTCCTTCCTCTGAGCCTCCATGGGCTGAAAGTCGAAACCCAGAGGAAGTTCAGCAGTGTCAGGATGCAATTACTCAGGAAGGATAGACTTCCTTTGAGTCCCCAATTTTCAAATCAGAGAATCTAGAAAACTCGGTAGCTCCACCCCTCCTCACTGTTCATCCTTCTCCCAGAAGGAAAGCTTCTTGTCTTCTTATGGAGGTGCAGTACTGCCTGTCTCAGTGACCAACTTATCTGTTTTAATCAGGGCTTCTTGGATGTGAATCACCAGCCCTTTCAGAAGAGAGATGATGGAGGGGGAGGGGGAGAGAGTAGGTGAGGGAGTGGGATCTGCATAATTGGACCAATAACTCCCATTTTGGAAATAGCCTAAATACACTTTCATAAGAACACTGTTCTGAAAACTCATTGAGTTTCAATTTACAAGCCACCAAATGGCAGAAAATCATCACTAGGGATATAGTAGCCTCAGTCAAATGCAACAAAGAAAAGTGTACAAGGAAATCTCAACAATAATTGTGGACTTCTCTGGCCTGAACAAGAAGGCAGGGAGTGGGGGGGGGGGCGGGGATGAGCGGGTGGACAAGGTGGAGTAATGTGAAGACCAATGGTCCCTCATTTCCTTCAGGAGTTTCTTAGTTGCTAGAAATTCATTCCCTAAGGACTAGTTCAGCTCTAGGCCAATTATGAAATTCACCTTTGTAAATTCTTTGCTGAAAATAATTTATCTAGATGGCCATGCCTGGAGGACACTGCAGTGCTGAATAAGTTTGGCTCAAAATTAACTGCCCAACATCATTCCACTGAGTGCAAGGTGCCTTGCTTAGGCAAGGAGAAAGGATTGATTTGTGTGAACACCTGGACATCAGGAAGTTTTTTTTTACATCCTCAGAAGCTCCATCACTAACTGCTAAATAAATGAATAAATGGGCATGGAGGCACTGCCTGTTGTAGATTGAGGACATCTTTTCCATGGTGTTTACTACCACTTGACACACCTCATAATTGTCTTCCTCTCTTGGCTAGAACATAAAAGTTGTATGAGGTCAGGCACCCTACCTGCTTTACAACCCACTGTATTTCTAGCCTCTAGAATTAAGTAGTAGGTGCTCTAGGTGAGTATTTATTGAATATTACACATGATAAATGTAGCTGTGAGATATCACCGGAAGGAGGCGCTTTGAATGATGTGTAGAAAGACCCTAGTGCAAAGCTCTATTCCAAAGACCACAAAACATGATCAAATTCTTCCTGGAGCAATTAAGCCCTGATCCATGTTAAAAGGAAGACCAATGAATCATTTAGCATGTTGGCACAGGATCCAAGGTATGATCCAAGTGCCCATAGGATCCTGACCAAGTTAGCTCAGACTTGTAGTTGGCTAAAGCCTCTCAGCATCTGGCAGCCACCATATATGCACACATGCACAGCTATATATGTCTGCCTATGGGAACACACTTTTATAATCTAGGTTTTATTACCTTTATTTTACCAGAGAGGAAACTGAGGCACATGGACACTAAGTAACTTGACCTAGGTCATGGCATGCAAAAGTTGCAGAGGAAACACCTGAGTTTACCACTGAGTGTTTAGCCCCTGATTTATTCATATGGGCAGTAATAAAATACAGGATATACCCAGAAGGCCTCTTTGCACAGAATTAGGCTGTGCCTTGGCTGACCAGAGAATACCCTGGTCTCCATGTCTGAACATGTACACCCAGGAAAAGGTCAAAGATCTCTCTCTCCCTCTTCTTCTCAAAGACCCTGAAAACCCAGGTCTTACTTCCCAAAGGGCTCACTTGTAGGCATCAATTGAGTTCAGAGGGGATGTGGCCATAAAGTTTTGTTTTCTTCCTCTGTGGAGCTTCAGTCTTTCTTGGAAAAAAAAATATGTATCCATTCTTAGCTATTCCTCCTAAATGAAAGGAGACAAAGACAGACACAGAATCTTCCAAGATCTCCCTTCGGCTAGCATTTCAACTCTTCTTTGCATCAAATCTTTCTCCTAGAAACACCCCAACTAGCAATATAAATGGCCTGTTTGAGTTTTATTTTTTCACCCTATTCTCCCCCCCCCCCATGGTGGGTTTAAAAATAGGAGATAGCTGAGAAGGAGTTAATAGAAGAGGAAAGAAAAGGAACAGGAGGGAGCTGACTGAAAGCAGAGCCTGAATACTAGGTCCTAACTGCTCTCTGCCATGTGAAAATATAATGAGATGTCAGCCATCTCCAGAGCAGGAAGTGGGTTCTCACCAAACACCCAATCTGCCAACATCTTGATCTTGGATGCCCCAGTCTCCAAAACTGGGAGCAGTAAATGTTTGTTGTTTAAGTAAAAAGCAAAGCCAAGCAAAACAACAGCTCTTGCAAACCCAACCAAATGATGGACTTTAACATGTGCTGGATTGACTGGATCAGCTCAGTAGCCCCACCAAGAAAGAGGGTGTGGAGGCAGGGCCCTTGACAATGCAATTTCCTCTCTCTGCAATTCTGGGTCCTTTTCTTTCTTTTTTTGTTGGGGGGGGCGGAGATTAACATCACTAAATAATACAAGGCCTACATTCTTGAAAATTTAATGACTGTCCTATATCAAACAGCTGTCAAGTTTATTTGCTTGTTTTCCTGACAAAGTGTTTCATTCCAAAGGCTCACAGGGGGATCCTGCCTTCAACAGTCTCAAGTCACTACAAGGGGGAAGGTGAAAGGCAACCCTAGAAAGCAAGAAATTCTAATTTCCTAATTAAGCCATTAATTCCTAAGGCCAGATCAGCCTGCCTTTCTCCTAAATAATTCTACAGAAAGCACAGAACAGAAGACATACCCTGTGTAGGCAGCCTTATTGAACTGTAGGGTTTATTCATCAGTTCCAACAAGATTATAGTGTGTGTCTTTGCTTTGTTAATTTTCTTTCAGCTTGCTTCATGGTTGTTTGCCCCACTACCCAGAATGCCCACAACAGTGGTCCCGTGACTTCTCAGCTGACATTTAAGGCTTCTCTGATTTGCATCAAAACAGGTCACTTGGCCCAGTTCTCTTTCTACACTTTCTCTCCCCTCCAGGAAACATTCCAGGAATAAGTATTGTCAGAAGTAGTCTGTGCTCTCTCCTTACACACTTTGATATTAAAATTGTTCCCTGTTTCCTTAGTAACCCCATGTGAAGTTGCACCCTTGAGACCAATCCTTTGTTCCAATATCATGTCTGTATGGTCCCAGGAGGCAAAAACAGGTGAAACTCAAATTTCTCCACTGTGCTTATGCGCCATCCTATGCTCTTAAAACTAATGATTAAGCTTATTTTTTAATAACAGGGGAATTTGAACTGGGCACACGCTCTAGTTTCTGCACTGCTCTCCTCGCCCCAGTGGTCTTGTGTACAGGGAGGCTGCCCATTAAAGTTCAACAGAGCCTGGAACAGAGAAGTGGTTGTTGACATGCATGCTTCATTCATTGAACATTGACTTCTTGGCCTAGACTAGGAGCCAAGCTCCAGTGAAGAGTAAACCAGTCAATGTGAGCAAAGCCCTCCATCTGGAAAGAAGACAGACATTTGTTTCTTGTCCTCCATGACTATTAATAACATTAACTTCTCCTTGGAGACTGAGTGGGGAAACAGGAGCTGAGCGAGTTGGGAGGAACAAAGCATCCAGAACCAAGCACTGAACTCTGGCCTTTGCAGGAGACAGAAAGGCTACTAATGACTCTGGTGCAAACCGGCACCAGCACTCCACCCTCTCAGTGCTAAGATCATTTGCTCAGCTTGATTGTTTTGTCGATGGCAGTTATCCATGTCTAATATGCTCTGTCCTTTATGTTCCTTACCTTAGTGCTTATTGTCTGCCTCCTCTCACTGGCTGCCATCCCCAGGAGGTCAGGGATCTTGCCTGCTTTGTTGACTGACACAATTCCAACACGCAGAATAGTGTCTGGCTTGTAGTAGGTTCTCAATAAACACGTGTGTCAAGTGAGTTAAAGAGAACTAGCAGCTGAACTGCTGCTAGTGCTTGAGATAAGAAGCTGTAGCAGATTGTCCCCTGAACTACAGGTGACCTTTGGGTAAGCCAAAGGGCTGGTATATTGATAGTAACTCTTACAGTTTGCCCCTTGTTTTCCTATAAGTGCTAAAGAGGGTATCAGTTTTCTTCTTTGTTAGTTGTCCTGCAAAGCTGTCCCCCATTAGCCTAGTTGCTTGATGTTTGGATTTTTTTTTCTTTCTGTCAATAAAAGAAATTGACGTGTTTCCTCTGGGTGAGGGAGGGATAGGGAGGGAACCAGTTATAGGATGGAATCCTATGGTGTTTGAAAAAGACAGAAGCAAGGCTGCTTTCAAAACAAAACAGCCTCAGAAAAACTAGAGCAAATGCCTACAGAAAGTTCCACTTTTTCTCATTCACATTAACACTCTAAATAAAACAAGGCACTCTATAAATATGAAGCAATGGGATGTTTGGGGAACATCAACCTACTCAAGTTTAAAGCATGACACACATTTCCAAGGCACTAACTGTAAATTGTGTCATATACTAAGAATTATTTTTTCACTTTTTACTTGCTTTTAAAATGCAAGACTTCCCGGCCAAAACAATCAGATCAGGGGAAATGTTTCTTGCCTAAAAATGGCAATAAATGTTTATAAAGGGAATTTGAATTTCACCCGGCTTAGAGATGTGAATTTGATTTCCTGTGACTGAACTTTTGGCTGACATAATTTACTGATAGAGTTATTTGATTTTCCTCTACAACTCACCTTGCCCACTGAGCACGCACATGCACATGCATGCACACACACACATACAAGTGTGTGTGTGCATGCACACATACACACACAGTGATTGTGTGTATGATAAGGCTGGAGGCATTATCTTTGGGTTTCAACAAAGCTCTTAAAATAGCCCATCGAACACTGCAGAAAAATGAAAGAGTGCAGCAAGATAATAGCTAGCACCTACCTATGTGCTTGTTGCATGCCAGGCATGGTGGGAAACAGGTTCCCCTTTCTTGGTGGAGAAACAACCCACTCATGAAACATTTTAGACAGCTAGCTAGGAGAACTGGCTGCTTTACCAGTTTTCATGATTTCCTAACACCAAATGATTTTCTGATGTATGTGTGAAAACATTCCAGCCTTACTTCTAGTGGCAGATGGTTGTTATTATATATGAAACTATGTGGTTTATGCTCTTATTTCAGTATGCAGGAACTCCACTCATAACCCTCTGTGCAACTGGCTACTTTTTGGTCTTATTCTTATTTTTATTTTTATTTTTTTGTGGTACCGGAGATTGAACTCAGGACCCTGCGCTTTCCAGGCAAGCACTTATTCTGCTGAACTATCTCCCCAGCCCTGGTCTTATTTTTAAAGACAGAGGACTACTCAAGTAAATGACAACTCCAAGACACTTCCCTGTAGTGACAGAGACTGACTCTGAGCCCAGACATGTAAACTCTGATCCTATTTTCCTCTAACTATTGGCTAAACCAACACTGGGACACAACAAGACTTTTAGGCTCTGTCTCTACTCATGGGGAAACTTAATGAAGAGTGTACTTCTCTAGGCCTCAATGTTCTCAACTAAAACCCAGAGTATTCATAATTATTATAGAGTGCAACATGCCTTTCCAGTTCCTTCCAAGGGCTGTAAAACACAAAAGGAGTTTAACGCAAGTACTGAAAGTTGGCATAGAGAACATCATGAACCAACCACAGGACTGCTCAGAGGAGCTGTACAAACAACCTGTATTCTGTAATCCTTTTTTAGCATTTATGAAGTATTTACTGCATATTTACAAGACATATTGTATGTCATTTCTACGACAAGAAAAGTTGTGTCTTTTATAGCTAGGCTCAGAGCATTTAGCTAGCTCTCAGAAAAACTTGTTGAATAAATGAAAGAATAGCTGGAAGCTATATCAAGGCATATATGTTCCCTTAAGTTGCAGAAATGTAGTTCTTGGAGAGTCCCTAGAAATGTTCTAATGTAACCTACTCCTATTTCTTTTTAGAGGTGAGGAAATGGAAAGAATGTAATAGGTACAGGAAGTGGAGGAAGAGCGAGAAGACAAAGTAAAGAAAATATAAACAGGTTTCCAGCTTTACTTGCATCAGTTCCCACATTTCTCCATTACTATAATTTAAAGCCAACTTTCAGCATGTCAGTTAATAAGCCGGGAACACGTTCCAAAGTCATATGTGAATGATTTCTAAGGTGTTGGCAGTTTTTTTTTGGTTACATTCTATTACTGTGAAAAATTGAGGCTGAAATTATATTTAACTCACCATACACCAAATTTTGAAATTTGGAAGACTAAGGGCATGTAGATATTTGAATTTTATCCTACCCTAAGATATTCACTGCATTCTATCCTCTGATTTAGGCACATCATCTATCAAGAATTTCATCTCATGAAAATGGAAAGAATTCACCTTAGAATTGAAATATACAATTAGTAGTAACTATGAAGTGTGGAGGTTCCTAATGGCTGCATCTCCCAGAAGGTCATCTTCATCTTCTTGTGTATCTGAAACTTTTGTCAACTTAGATGCATGAGGAAGCCAATGGATCTACCTAATTTCTTTGGCTTCCAGTTGTGCTTCATGAGTTCTGATTATAGTTCATAAAATCTCAAAAAGCTACCAATTGAAGCACTGCAAGAGTTGACGAATGCTGGAAGTTTGGGGTACAGGGTTAAGGGAAGAAGCATTGGCTACAATTAACAGTTGTGAAGGAGATTAGCTTCAGTTCTATTTGTTCTTCCCACTGGCAGGGGAATAAGAAGGAAGAAAAAAAACAGAAAAGGATATCGGGCCCAAAGACAATCTTGGGTAGTTGAGGTCTGCTAGATAAGTTTTAGAGCATTTCCTTTCTTCTCCTATTGTTCTGTCTGTGAGCTTGGAGAAGAATGAATATACTATTTGTTTTCTTTGAAGATTTGCTTCTGATGAGAGATTTGGGGAATGCAGTAAGGCTGGCTAAGTGCCCATCCCTCAACCTTAAGATGCTGGAAAATGAACAGACCTGGGTAGGGTCCATCAAGTTGCCCCTCCCTAGCACCGTTCCTTGTGAAAGGGAAAACAATCGCGTGTTTATCCTCCCTGCTGACAGTGAGCAGATGTGTTTTCTTAATGGCACTTGCGACACGTTTATTTATTCTCTTTGGTGCTTGGAGTCTGAGCTTTTCACATCTTTCCCAGCTGTATAAGGCAAGCCTGTTGGTAACCTCCCGTTTTTTCAGACTAATTCTCTTACCCTGGATTGTTTGTTTTGTTTTGTTAAGTAATTGAAACCACACAAGTAGCCCTTAGGAGAAGGGTTATTTAAGCAAAGGAAAGTTGTTTAGGACACCACCCATGAGATTGCCCCATTGCTCATCCTTCAGCTGGGACAAAGGTGAGGGGCATGAGCAAAGGTGAGACTTGTCCCCATGGATCCTTCTGTGAAAAATTCAAGGGATGTCAGGAATGTGAAAGATATCAAAATCTATGCCCCACTTTACCTTTATCAGAGAATGGCTCCAGCAACCATACAGAAGAAATTAACTTCCACTGGCCAGCACAATACATAAGAAATTAACTTCCAGTGGTACAGATTTAAGTCTTAAATGCATACTTAGCTTACTGCTTCACATTGTGTAACACTAAATTGTTTGAAGGTGAATAGATACATGAGTGCTATGTTATGAGTGTTAGACCCAACTATTTGAGATGGCTGAAAGTAATGAGGAAATAACATAACAGGTATCTTCTAAATATCATTTAGGGAACAGCATTTCCAGAATACTCTGGACAATAAAAGGCAATGACTATTTATTGCACATCTACCTTTAGCCGAGTTCTGGGTGCTGTTCTGAGAGCTAGAAATACCATAGCAAATAATATAGACATGGTTATTACTTTCAAGGAGCATATAATTCAGTTGGGGAAATGAAAGAGCAAGAGAAAGCAAAGACCAATCAAAAAATGAAAATGTCTAATCAGCTTTTCATCTGGATGGTTAACAATCTAAGTTCACAAATCAGAGTTGGAGAAATAGAAGAGCCACAAGGCCAGCCGACATTTTGGCCCTAGCCTTACAAGGTCAGCAAAGACTCAGGACATAGGAGAACCTGTACTGCAACATCATGAAACTCAGGTGAGCTCCAAATTTTCTGAACAAGGAGATTATGGAGCCACAGAGGGAAAAGATCGAAGTTCTATAGTGTGCCTGGGGAGAGTCACATGGAGAGAAAACTTTCTCTCAAGCTCTCACAGAGAGCAAACTAGTCAAGCATTGGCTGTGACTCATCCACATGGATGACACAGACAAAGGATCTACAGAATAATGTACAGGACTACAAGATAAACCCTGAGGGGACTTCACTGACCACATAAGAAACATAAAGTACATGTGTTAGTATATAAGTCTTGCTCTATCTAGGTCTTAACCATCCAGCAGAAAAGTATAAAAATGAAGTATACATTGCAGGGCCATATTAAGCTGAGCTGTAAATGGCTATGGTCGACAACTTCTTCGGATAACTCACTATTGCTGTGGAATGCTGGACTGTGTTGGATTGTGGTGTCGAGTTCAAGCACCTAAGTTAGTTGAATGACAATGGAGTGCCCACCTGTGACAGGTGTAGACAAATGAAGGGATATAGAAAGAAAAAATCATGATGTGTGTGTATAGACAGTACAGTTGGGATAGATAACGCTGTGCTTCTACATAGTCCTATGACAGGCAAGATTTGCACTGATGGTGGTTGAACACGATATTATGTCGGCTTCTAGTACTACGGTCATCCACTAGGAAAATAATTATTGAATTTTTGATATAATTCAGGTATAAAAAATAAGTAAGCAGCTACACTCTTAATTCACTGATAAAAGATATCTGCTAAAATAATATCTGTAAATATAATATCATGTATGCACCTTGTATGATACCAAAACATTATGAAAACAGTTTGCAATGTATTAATTTATTGAATCTGTCTTGTTAAGGTGTCTTAAAACTGTCATATTTGTACTTCAATAAAATAAAAAATAAATTAAAAAAATAAATAAATGACAATTGTGAATGTAAAAACAAAGAAAATGTTTCTCAATGATGGGGTCATGAAGGCTATGAAGAGTATAGGGATACAGAAAAAATGAAAGAGAAAATAATGTGAACAGAGGTGGCATTAAGCAGAGCTCAGAAGGATGAAGTAATGGAGAAAAGAGCAGAGGAAACAGCAATAACTGAATGCACCAAAGAAAGAAGGGGCTGAATATATTTGCAAAAGCTGTGATGCCCCCATGGCAAGGAAGTCCTGGGCCAGGGGATCATGGCACATCATGAAACTGGAGAGGTGAGAAGAACTTGTCAAGTCATGTAGGGCCTTACACATCATGCTTTGGGGCTTGAATTTCAGATTAAGTGCAAAGGAAAAGAAACAGGAGTTTGTAGAGGGCCACATCATTATCTAACCCACAAATTAAGGGACTACTTTCATGTGTGCAGAATGGGCCATAGCAAGAAATAGTGGACTTAGGGAGGCCAGAAAAGAGGACTACTGTGTTCTAGGAAAGAGGGTGATGATGGTTGAGTCTCCCATGGTAGGACTGGGGGTGGAGGGAAAGCGGTGGGTATTAGTGCATTTTCTTTTCATTTCACCATCAGCTCATCTTCTCTCAAAGGATGGATACCACGTTAAACCAGCTACTGATGTCTAAGTCCTAAGAACCAGGGCAATTCTATACCTGAATCCTAGGGTGGTTGATATTTCCTATTTCATAAGGTTGCTTTAAGATTCGCTGGGAGGGCTGGACAATAGCTCAGCAGAATAAAATGCCTGTTTAGGCAGACACAGCAGCCAGAGTCCAATCCCCTGGCATGGTGTGGAGTGCTGGCCCTGCCCCTGGGGTGCGCTGAGATGGCTATTGAGACTGGGAATGGTGGTACACACATGTAATCCCAGCTCTTGGGAGGCTGAACACAGATGGATCATTACCAGTGTGATCTCCATAATGAGACCTTGTAGACCCTGTACTAAAATACAAAAAAGATAAAGAAAAGATTTGCTAAGAATATGACCAGCATATAGACAGTGCTAAAGAAAAAAAAAAGTTGGTTCTTATTATGCTATCGGATGATAGTAATTAATATTTTCTGATCATTTACTATGTGCCATCTGCTTGGTATAGATTGTCTCACTTAGTTTTTACCCTAAATAGTGATGATACATATGGCAAGCCATATGGGTCCCCCATCGCATGCTATATGAACATTCCATCCAGCTCACATAGAGGCTGAAGAGCTTCTCTGCACTGCTTTCTAAATAGGACAGCTCACCTAAATGGTCCTCAAGTGAGAAGAGCTGAGACATGGCCAGCTCTCTCTGGAGAGCCCAGGAACAAGCCAATGGTTTTGTTGTGTGCTGACTGAAATGCTAAGAAGGTGGGAACTGGTCTCCTTGACATCTGTCACCAGATCGCAGCACAGCAGTTGGCAGACTCCATGGAAATGCTTAACTGATTTCCTGCCTCTGGTCATCAGTCACCTGAAGCCTGTACTACTGCACCTTCAATAGAGTTAGGAAGGAGAGTCTGGGGAGGTGGGACTTCCATTTAATCTGGAAGAAGGAAGGGAAATTGGGGAAGGAAAATACTTTGAATAGCACTGTTCACACTCAGAAATCGCTATCTGATTACTGATCGGCCTTCTTAAAAATAGTGCTTTTTACTTGCTCTCCCTCTTTCTTCTCTCTCCTTTTTTCCTTCCTCTTTCTCTCCCTCTTCCTTCCTCTCTCATTCCATCTTCCGAATCTCTCTCTGTCTCTATCTCTGTCCCTGTGTTTCTGTCTATCTTCCTTTCCTCCTCCTCCTCCTCTTCTTCCTCCTCCTCCTTCCCCAACATGGCCCCTAAAATCAGCATCTTTTCTTACTGGGTTTTCTTTCTCCATGCTCAGGAGCATTGGCAACACATGAGAGGAGATAGAAACCAAGGACGCCATCCATTTCCTTCTACATAACGGATGGGGGTCGACTCTTCTTGTTTATTTATTTTTTTCCTTTTGAAGCTGTACATCATTCTCAAGTGGATGAGACAGCACACACACCCAGAGCAGTCTTCCAGGGATGCAGCCTGCTTGTCTGTGTGGAGGACTGAGCCGAGGGGGAAGGAAACCAACTGTCTTTCTCATTTAGGTCATCCCAGAAAATGAAGTGAGAGGGTAGCAGGGGGATGGGCATAGCTCCTAACGAGAGTGACTGCACAGTAATTCCACTCTAGCTTCACCTTCTGCCCAAGGCTTCGAACCCAGTTGCCATGTTCTTATTCTTTTAAGCACCCAGCACACAACCGGTTTCCAGGAAACACAGAATCAGACCACTTCTGGCCCCAATTGGGACATGTCTTTTATAGTTTCTGTAATTATTTTTAAAATAAATGAATTAACTCTGAGACTCACCCTGGAGGCCAAATCTTCAGTTCAATGTTAAGTAGACTCGAGATGAAAACTATTATTAGCTTCATATGGGAAAAGGCCATTTTTTTCTTTCATATTCTGGAGCACAGAAAAGGACTCCGTTTGACAGGCAGATGAATAGTAATAATAATGTAAGTCTGCGAGATACAGCTGGTGCCTGCTAAGTGCTTGGATGGGCCTGGTAGCTCTTTCATGAGTCACAAGGTCGGGCAGGGTGGGCTGGAACCTGCCCTCAATGATATAAGCCAGTCCAGTGTCAGAGATGTTCATGGCATATCTCACTGATCCCAAGAAGAAATCCTTAATGTCTCCATCCCTATAGTGACAAGCTATGACAGATCAGATAATCAGGTGTGTCAAGTGGCTGTTCAAAAGAAAAAACTCCCTTAATTAAAAAAAATTCTAATCCCCTCTCAATATCAGTGTCCTCACTTACCAAGCAAAGCAGGAGATGGAAGATGATGAATTCTAAGGCCTCTTTTAGCTTTTACCTTCCATAATTCATTCACTCATTCATTCACTCATTCATTCATCACAGATTTATTGAAGAACAATCAGAAGCCAAGTGCTGTGCTATATACTGGGAATGCTATGAGCAATAAGACCGAATCATTCTCCTCATATAGGCAGCATCCAGTGGAGGTTGGCATATGCAATATCAAAGAAACGACGCACAAACAACTGTGAGTTTTAACACCAGTGAAAGGGCTAACTGCAGTTTTCTTTACACTGTAAATAAAACAGCTTTCTAAGCCATCTGCTGTAGATCAAAAGCCATGTTCAATGAAAGCATCAATAGAAAAGTAATGTCCACCATTTGTTAGGAGATTCTTCATTTGAAACACCCTTCTTTCAAACTGTAACTGTAGGAAATGAAGCTTTAAGATATTTTTAATCCCATGATCATGACTAGGAGCTGTGTTGGGGTTCAACTGAGAGTGCAGTGGATGTGTATACATGATATTTGCATGTGGTACTTATACATGAAGAGAGCACATAAGGTATCTACTACATATGGAAGCTATCAGAGCAATCATTATATGGAGGAACCAACTTGGCCTTTGTAACTTTTAGTCTCAAGTTCTTGCCCTTTTTTCACAGCCTCCAAATCTAGAAATCAGTTTTCCTGAAGAATGTGATCAAATAGTACTTATTGCAGAGTAGTATGATGACACAAGATTGAGCCAATGAGGGAAGCTAGCTCATTGTCTGTTGTCTAATTGAAGTCACATACTAGTTAACTGCTAAAGATTGTAAACAGCCATCAAATGTGTGTCTGTTATCTATGTCTATGACTGCATAACAAACCAACCCAAAATCTAGAGACATAAAACAGTGGCATGTTATTTTTCTCGGTTATGTGGATTCACTGGGTGGTTCTCCGCTCATTATGCCTGGGCCTGCTCCTTTGATTAACTAGAGCATCAACAGACTAGGTCTAAATGGCTGTTCTTCCTTGTCTGCTTGGTGGTGCTGGTTGAAAGTGAGGTACCTTGGCTCTCCTCCACATAGTCTCCAGGAAGCTACACCAGCTCCCTCACAGGGAATTCTCAGGACAGAGGCCAAGAGGGACAAGTCAGACACTGCAAGACCCATTGGCTCTAGGATCTGGAACTTGAACACTGCCACTTCCACCACAGTTTGTTGCTCAAAGCAAGTCACAAGTCAGCCCAGATTTGATAGGGTGGATAAACAGATGCCACTCCTTAATAGAAATTGCTGCAAAGCAGTTGTGGCCATATTTACTTTACCACAGGATGAGAAAAAAAATCTTGAGAGGAATTTTACAATGCGGTTAGCTTGTGGTACAAAACTCTGCATGGAAAACATTGGAATTGCCTTCAGAGTGTGACTGAGGAGTCATGAGCTTAAATATACACTGCCACATTCAAGAAATTGGGGGGCTTGTGTTGGAAGGTGCTCAGGACACACCTCTTAAAGGCTTCACATTTAAGTTAAATCTCTGAAATTGCTGATAGTTGGCTACTGGGGCCACACACACACACACACACACACACACACACACACTCACACACACACTAAGGTAATTTCACATGGTGTAACCTAACACATGCTTATAAAGAGAGATTGATAGCCATAAAGGAAAGGAATGTTCAAGGAAGACAAGTGCCTTGTTAGTCCTTTAAACGTCACCAGTTCTACCATGCGCAACACCCACATTTAAATATTTATGTGATTCTGAAGCCATCTGAGAGTCATCATTTTGAACCTCAAATTGCATAGTACATTACAGCCTGTGCTAGATTCTCAGACCCAGCAGTCCTCTGTCTAGGCTGTGGTTCCATTGCTGAACATTCTACAGGCCTCATAACAAAGACCTGTCCTGTCCTAAATGTCATGAGCTCTGATGTTGGGGAACCTGTGGATGAGAGGGCAGACAGCATCCATGTCTTGTGTCTCAACTTTAGCAGGGAGCAGTACAATGGCTTTCCAGGGCTCTAGAGAAATCTTACTCATGGATATCTGTGATGTCACTGTGCTTCTCTGAGTTTTCTGATAATGTTGAATCAGTGAGAGACACAGGTGGGTTGTATATCTAAATGGCCACACAGCATTGGGTAGTATACCTACATTGGATTAGTTTTAGGAAAACAATAAGAATCTTAGTCACTAAGTCTAAAAGAACATAATTTGTTGGGAATACACAAGTCTATGCCAAAATTTGTAGAATTACCATTCTACTACCCTAGAAACATAATTTACCCTACTCACTACCATTCCCGTTTTGCATACCTTTCCTCTTCCACTCTCCCCCTTCTCCCCCTCTCCATCCACACACTTACTACCCACAGAAACCACACACAGCCCTTCCTTCTTGACTTCCCATTCAACTTCTACCACACACCAGGACCAGAGAATGACACAAATCTTCTTGCATGACTGGTCAACCCTGTGAGGCTTTTGTGATTAAGATAAAGTTCCTGCAGAAACCTCCCCAAGTCTGAACAAGATTTCAGGGACATCAAAACTTCTTCTTTTCAGTATCTTTTATCATCTTCAGGCTTTGGCAGTCTTTCCACAATTGTCAGGTCAATTAATTAAGACTCATCTGAGAGCCCTTCTGATGCAAGGGCATCCAGATCTGGATCCACCGAGGAGGAACAGAAGGGCCAGTGGTCTCTATCTTGCTGGCTTTTCTCCCCACTCCACCTCTTTGTGTTCTCAACTGAGGCATGGGAGCCCTGGATGAAATCTGCTCTGCTGATTGTACATTTATTGAATGCCCACTATATGCTGGGCAGTGAGGTGGATCCTGACCCAGAATCCATCCTAAGATATAGTCTGGTGCTTCTTGCCCTATAGAGCTGTGGCAGGTGCACTTAGCTAGTTTGACCAAAGAGGTTAAATTCAGAAAATCAAATCCTTTCTCCTTCAGTTCCTTCTGCATCACAGATGTTTGTCCTGTGGCCTCAAACAAGAAATCACTAATCATCTTTTATACAAAATTCATGACACTGTCACAAGGAGACTCTAGCAAGGTTGGCATGGGCACAAACCGTGGGACAGAAGCAGCTGATGGAGACTACTCTGTTGTTGAAAAGCCAGTCCCAGACTACAGTGTATTGATTTGCCAGCTCTCCATGTCAACATTGTCTGAATGAGGAAAAAGTTTCAATTTTTGGTCTATGCCCAGGTAAAATTTTAGGGATTTAATCAAATATGTCCAAATATCCAAAATCACTAAAATCTGGAATTTTATACCTGATTCTTTTAAAATTTAGGTATAATCTGCATCTAGTAAAATACATTGATTTCAAATGTACAGAATGGATAATTTTGTTTAATGCATGTAACATAAATCTCATACCACTTACTCTCTAGGTTGCATAAAGTTTCCTTTAAACGTTGTTTATTATTACAAATGTCCCATTTCATTTTATTAAACAGCTGATACCTGTGAGCAAGTCCCACTCACCATCAGTGTGCATCTGTATCTGTGTGTATCAGCAGCAGTCAACATCTGTATCCTCCCAATGTCCTTGTGCCTCTCACCTCAGTTCACTACATCTGACTTCTAAAGACTACTTTCTGCACCTTGGTGCCTGGCACCATCACTGTAACTGGAACAGGTTTGGCTAGAAATGTTAGGGAATTAGCAAGCTCTACAAGTGTCTCATAAAAGTGACACTTGGGAGTTGAAGTACAAATGTCCCAGCTCCCTTGCCTCATAGGCAGGACCACTCACAGAGAAATACATTGTTTCCCAGTCTCCCTTGGGCCTTAGCTCTAGTTGCTTACAGTGGCACTTTATAGAACATTTCCCTGGCTTCACTGCTTTCATCTCCCTTTCCCACTCTTCCTACAGCTATCCCCTTCACCTCTTGAGCTACTTGCACTTGGGCCTTTATCATAAGGTTTGCTTCAGAGGAAAATAAACTTAGATGGTACTTGGCAATTTATATAGTATCTATGACGTCAAGGCAGTAGCATAGGTTTTTCTACATTGTTCACACATACATGCATACTACAGGAAATTTTGAGACTACATATGAAAGAGAATGAGAGCTGAGAACTTCAAACCCTGGTTTATATGGGCTACAAGTGTCTTCTTGAGCAAGATACACATGTAGATCCCTCATATCATCCTCCAATATTAGACAATAGGCCACTAATCCCTATCTTCTCTCTCACCACCTCTTAAAATGTTTAAAATATTTTATTGTCCTATTGTGGGATAGTAATATCATGTTTTCTGTTCCCAGGGGAAGGGTAGCTTCCCTGATTGCTTTCACTACTCTTATTTATCATTGAAATATCGTCCATGAGCTGGGATTATTTTCTAAAAGTAGACACCAAGCCATTGGCAACTGTTCCACCCCAAAGACAGTAGCCATGCCAAGCCAAGTTAGTGCCTTGGATAGGTATAGCATATCTGTGTATGCACTCACTTGCAAGTGTGTAGACCTTTATGTGACACTACACATTGCCTTAAGGAGTTAAGAGCTGTGAAATCAGTACTATTTGCTTTCTTTTCTCTGATGCCCTATCATGGGGAAAATTTTGATTTCCTCACAAACTTGATTATTGTGTGAATTCTCTTCCCCTTTTTGAACAGTTCTGTGGAGACAGTACCTCTGCACCCTCCCAAATGGGCCATGTGGCCTTTACCCTTGTGGCAGTTCTTGGTTTCACCCTCCCTTTGTCATGTTCCCCAGGCTCCTGGCTCTTTGGGCTTTGGCTATAAATCCCAAGAGAAAAAACTCCCTCCTGAGATAAAGACTTCTAGATCAGCCTGCTAGAGAATACACAAGTTTAAAATTCTAAGAACACATTTTTCTGTGTTCCAGATGTTTCGGTCACTCACAGCCCCAACCTAGGATGTATTTCAAAAGAAAGAAACAATTGAAAATAAAACCCAGACTTGATTGTCCTCCATAGACTAACTCAAAATCCCCTTAAATGCAGCCTGGGCTTGAAGGCCAGGTTCAACAGCATGTGCGTTTGATCCAAGCCTGTGTGTTCTCTCTTGCCAGCAACACATTTTTAAAAATTGAATCTCTGTTTTCTTTATATGAATCTAGACCAAATGTGATTTCTCCCTGCATGTGAAAATAAATTATTTCAAGAGTAATTTTCTCTCTGGTTTGTTCCTGCTTCTCCAGGGCCCTTTTAAGGGTGTAATTCCATATGCAAACTGCCTACAACTGCAGTGCCAGCAGGTGTTGCCAGGCCTCCATGAAGCCCTGGGGTTGGGTGGAGAAGGGAGCATAGGAGCAGCAAGGACAGTTCCTTAACACCTAGGATTCCTGTGTTACACTCTAAGTGTCTCAACTCTCCCTGTACACAAGGAATGGGGGAGTGAAAATTAAATAAGAGTTAGGCTCAAAAGACAAGCTAGAGATCCCTTGAATCCCTTCTCCAGACATGTTCAATTTGTGCTAAGAGGAACCTGGTGGGGGTCATAGCACTTTGGTACCTCTTTTGCACCACTGCAACTCAAAGTGCGGTCCATGGAACAACTGGATAAATTTTTGTAAATCTGCCACAAATGCCAGTATATGGCCCCAGCTCCAGACCTACTGAATCTGAATATCTGAGCATAGAGTGCAGAAATCTGGGTGCTGTCAAGCTTTTCAGGTGATTTTATGAAAGCAGCAGTGTGAGCAGCCCTGCAATGGGAGGATGCCCATAACAGAGAAGGTCTTAGAGCTCTGAGCAGTGCATAGCATAGAGAAGCAACAGGTGAACTACTCACGATGAAACACATCCAAACCAAGGTTTGAAAATATATACAGGGCTGGTCAGATAGCTCAGTGGATTAAAGCACCTGCTTAGGCAGAAGCAGGGAGCAGGGTTCGATCCCCTGCATGTTGTGCAGGCCCCAATTCTGGGGTACACAGAGAGTGATGGATACTGGGCATGGTGGCATGCAACTGTAATCCCAGCACTTGAGAGGCTGAAAAACAGAAAGAATCCTGAGTCCAACCTGTGTAGTGAGACCCTATAGACTCTGTACTAAATACATAAGAAAACGAAAATATATATTCTACCATTAAACGGCTCCCACTTCCTGAGAAGCCCTCTTGTGCGCCTCACAGCATCAATACAATGAGCTCCCCAGGATGACATATCTCCCTCAGGTTCCTGCAGTTGTAAACATGGCCACTATCTTATCAGAAAAGACCAGTTCCTTCCGGCACCACAAGGACAAGCATGGGACTTTGAGTTGGGCTTCTAACTCTTAGATCCCAATAGGGAGAAGAATCATTTGATCTAGATAACACATATCTGCACATCTCAACAAGTTCAGGCTGTTTGCTACTACAGCAAACAATGGCCTCTACTGGAATGGTCCTGCTGGGCCAACCATACCGTAGTTCCTCATTCTCCACAGCATGTTTTCATTTAAAGTCACATACTGGCAGCTGTTGGAGTTGTTGCCTTAAATCTGGCTCTCTCAGAGAGCTTCCATAGGCCAAGGTTGATACAGGGCAGGCACCATTATAGACAAATGAGGCGTAATTTGTCATCTTCCCTTCACTATGTCATCCCTTCCTGCCCGTGCTTGAGACCTGTGCACCTCTTCATTTCTGGCCTGAATGCAGAGATATGGAGTATTTAAAGGATCTTCTTGCATAGTGCTCTGATGAAAGGCACTGAATAAACAGGAATAGAGGCTTAAAATGGAGAATTACCCCCAAGTACTTCACATCTTTCTCTGTGGATGCAAGAAGGGTCTGAAATAGTCCAGCAAGTTCTATAGAAGATTCTATAGCAAGGCTCCTGGGTAGGCCATTTCCCTAAGTGCAAAGCATTTCTCATATGATAGTACAGTGGCTAAGGAGAACAATATGAACACACTGGCCTGCAGAGAACTGATTCAAGGTCTTGGAGGAAAGTATTATCTCTCCTTAGCTATGTGGCATTATCTGTCCTTAGCATTCCCTCAAAACCCACTGAGACACCAAACAAATAATCAAAATGGCCAAACTAAAGGACCAAACCTAAGTTCTTGAAGAATTTGCTGTAGCTTCCCTCGGATTTCTCACTCTCCTTCTTGTGCGCAGTATGCAGAAGTTATAGTGTGCTGCACTACGCTCCTTGCCAAGTGGCTCCCAGACATTTGGGCTTCAGTGGACAGGCTCTGCTTCTCTCTCCCACTCCACCTGGCCTGTGGCAAATGTTTATTGTTACAGCACAAGGCCAATAAAATCAACTGTCTCCCAGCCCCTACCAACACAGAGGTTTCTAGGTAGCCACAAGGTCTTCCCAGGGGAATGAAGGAGAAAAGAAGGCTAAAGGCAGAAAGGGGTGGCCTGAAAGGAAGTTCTGGTGAGGAAAAGTTTCTGTTGTTGTTATTGATTGTTGTTGTTTTCACTAATGTATCAGATCCCTCCTGCTAGGTCCTGTTGCTTTTGGCTGGCAGAGCTAAAACACAACTCTGAGTCACCAGTGCTACTCATGGCAAGTGCTTCCTGTGTGGGATTTAGGCATTTCTCTTCTATTTTCTTGGCAAAGAGAAGAAAGCAACACACGAGGATGAAAGAAAAAAATGAAGAAAGAGTTAATCTGCGTTGTTTCCAAGTTCTAATCCGAAGCTCATTCATGTTGGCTGTTAATGTATTATTAAGTCCAGTAATGATACCTCAGAACCACCTGGATGAAAAGTCCTCAGGGCTCTTAACCATCTCCTTGATAGCTGGGAGTTGGGGGAGAGGGGCTTGTCATGTTATTCTTGTGAGTCCTGGCTCAGGTCTTGTTTCCAGTCGCATGTGCCCAAGGAAAGAACTTCTGTCATCTTTCCTAACTCCTCAAAGGAAGTTTTCTAGGCCTCCTGGCTTTTGGTTATAGGCTCTGCCTTAGTTTTGGGAAGGGGGTTTGGATCTGACTCCACAGGAAAGAGCTAACAGGGTGTTAGCTATTAACACCCTATTAAGGTGTTAAGGACTGGGGCTGTTCCCAGGACATGATATTGTCATCACTGACTCTGAGACAGTCTTGGGCAAATCAGGATGAGTTGGTTACTTCAGAGCCAACAGCTGCGAGTACTTTGGTGGGAATCATGGAGGTATTCCAGTATCCTCAGTCTATGTTCCGGAGGAGGCAGTGTTTCTCAAATACTATTATGCACATGGCTCACCTGAGAATTGTGTTACAAGGCAGATTCTGATCCAGTGGACCTGGGCTGCGTCACTCACTAGTGCTCAGGTGGTGCCAATGCTTTATATAATGGATTGAGAATCTCTATTTCAGGGAGACCAGAAACAATATCAGAGCACTGGTCTGCCTTTGGCTTTTTCTGTGCTTCAGCCCAAGAGAAAGGATGAGTCTAGTGGGCTTGGCATAGCCAGAAAAGAACAGAACACGCAGGATCTGTTAAAAGTGCTCTTGCCTAGGAAGTTATATTGAGGTGGCAGGTGCTGTTGATCCAGAGTTCCCTTCTGACCCCTGTCATGCTTGATGTCTTTCATTTTAAAGCCTTAAAACTTAGTGTTTGAAATATCTCAGAGAGCATTCCAGGAAAGCTTAGCTTTCTTGATAAAAAGGGAATAGATGCTACTGATGTCACCCTTTCTACTTTTTTTTCTTCCCAGAACACAGATGTGATGCATTGAGCTGTAGGAGCTGCCTTGCAACCATAAAAAAGCCAATAGATGTTTTAACATACTTGCATCACATTGTTGAACCAATTCCTGCAACCACCTACTTGCAGGCCTTTTGATTTCTGAGGGAACTAAAACTATATTTTGTTTAATTCTCTCCTCTTCCCAAGAGTTCAGATTTTCTATTTCTTGCAATGGAATTCATTCTTAACTATACAATTGGACTCCCTAAGGTAAATACTACTCTGAGCAGATTGGCAGAGCGGCTGTGGATGGTTGTGCAGATTGTACAAGCCAGAAGGCACCATTCGCAGTGCCTTTGCACTTATACAGCACAAAACCTGCATTTCCACACAAGTGTTCACGTGGGTAGTGCGATGCACAGCTTGTGAAGCTCTTGGTAGTTCCTTGTTCCATTATTGACTTTGATCCTGGGCCAGTTGTGTAACCTCTCAGAGCCTCAGTTTCCTCTCTTTAAAGAGGAATAATAATGCTGCCCTGGCAGGATTCTTGTAAAGATTAAAGATATGTGTAAAACACCTGGCTCATAGCAGATACTCTATAAATAGTATCTAAATACTAAAAAGGAAAACGTCATATGTTCTGTGCGAGCAGCTGTTTGGAGCACCCTGCACTGAACGAATGCAGTGATTATAAGGGTCTCCTTCTCTCACAGCTGCAGTGTGTCAGACCCTGCCTACTGTGAGGAACATCTGTGGGGGTGCAGTTAGGGCAGAGGACAGAGGATGCAGGAAGGGAAGGGGCAGGCACAGGGAAGAGAGGGCCACATGACGGAGGCCACCTACACTGTCTGACGGCTTCTGCTAGTGCATCTGCTGTGTTGTGCCATTTATGGGACAGGCATTTCTTTCCTGGAGCCCATTGTGCTCATTGTAGTGCAGCTGCAAGTCAGGCATTACTGGCCCAAGCTGCTCTAACAGATGCCATGGAAACAGGCCATGCTCTTTGTTTCAAGGGTGGGCCCACGGGCGGGGGAGCACAGAGGACAGCTTTGGTCATTCCTGGGTGCAACAGGAGACATGGAGACTCCAGGGCAATGGGACTGTCTCCAGACACAATCCATCCATCCTCTAGTGACAGAGACCGAGAGAGTTTGCTTTCTACAGTTCAGTTGAAACACCAGGCTTTGAGTGCTAGTTCTGGTGTCATCCAAAACAGCACTCTCTGGTCTGGTTCCTTTTGTTCTTTCTAGGAACATCTGTTGAGCTCCTTCCATGTAGTAAGCACTCACTCTTCTAGGCCTTGTAGATACAGAGCTGACTGTGATGAAGACAAACCTTTGCCTTCGCAATGAAAACCGATCTTCTTGGGGGGAGGTACATGATAAACAAACCACATGTGTAAAGTATAAAGTTTGGTAGGTGGTGATACATGCCATGGAGAAGCACTAAGTGAGGAAGGGATAATCAGAACACTGTGGGTGACCATGGTCAAGATAGGCCTTGCTGCCAAGTTGAATTTTGAAGGAGACAAGAAAGGGAGCCATAGGTATATCCTGGAGCCAGGTCATGCAGCTCCTTGTGGGCTGCCAGGGCTTTGGCCTTTACCCTGAGTAAAAGAGGTGACCTTTTAGTGATAAAGAGCAGAAATGGGACATGATCTGACATTTTCATAAAGGACTCTGCTAGCACTTGTGTGCAGAATGGACTAGAACTGAGTGATAGCAGAATCAGGAAGCCCACAAGGAGGCTCTTATAGTACTTTAGGCGACAGTGATGGCAGCTCAGGTGACTTCTTCCTCCTAAACTCCAGGTAACCAGGCTGTTGGGTGGGGCTGGAGCAGAAAAGAGTCCCTATGGACACCCAATCAGGCCTCTTCCACACCACCAGGCTGGACCTGTGTGACTCGGCCCCAGGTCAGCCCCACACTTGGGAACCCAAAGGCTCCCTCACTACGCAGTGATGGCACAATCCAGGTGCCCTGGACCACATCCTGCCTTTAACTATGCATCGCCCTCATATCATGGGGCTACCAGAGGTGAGCCAGATGTCTGCCAGCCTAATCTTTATCCATCTGCAATCTTGACCAGCACTCACACAACAAAACAATTGTCTCCCCATGACATTTCTTATAAAGGCAATGCTAAGTCCAGGGAAGGTTTAAAATGTTTGAAAAGACAAAGAGTTAAGTGTGTGTGTGGTAAGGAACAAGCTCAGACTGTCCTGTGCAGTGAATTCTTTTCTGCCTTGCAAAGTCAGCTGTGTGTGTGTGTGTGTGTGTGTGTGTGTGTGTATTATGTGTGTGTACACGTGCAACACAGTGTGAGAGTCACAGAAAACTGTTGTGTCCTTAGGTGTTTGGGACATCAGGAAATGAATACCTTACCTGATTATTACATTTATTTTTACCCTCTTAAGAAAAATCACAGTTAACCCTATTAGTAGTCCAGCTGCTCTGCGTCTGAACTTGAGCTCCACATTTGAAACAATGAATTCAATCATTCTTTCAAATCCTTCGTGGACTCTGAAAGACACCCGTTCCTGACCTAAGGACCCCTCTTTCAAATCCCTCTTGGACTCTAAAAGACACCTCTTCCTGACCTAAGGACCCCATTCAAGTCCTCTCCTTTCTAAACTGTGGCCTGAGTGAAACACATTTGTTCCTTTGCAGGGTTAAAGGTTTCATCAATTCCTTTTCTTCTCATTCCTCTGCCACTCCCTTCCCAACCCCCAGCTCTTCCCTCCTCAGCTATCCTTCCACCTCTGAGAAACCTTCTCCAGCTTCCTCCTGGACAGGAATCAGTGCCCATGTCTGTAAGGGACCATAGCAGCAGCTGCCACCATACCCCTCCTGTTTGTGCCCAACACGAAGGAGCTTTTTTGCCCGTGCATTCTCACACTCACCGATGTGAAAAGCTGCCTGTAATGCCACTGAACACTGGATGGAAGCTGACACTTTTGTCAGCTGAAAACTGCTGAACATAAACAGGAGGGAAGCCCGGAGCTCACAGGGGAGGAGCTGGCTGCTTCTTTTTTTCATCCAGTAGGGTGAGGCCACATTTTTGTTAATGCTGGGATGAAGAGACTTGAGAACAATGGGGGACCCTGGACCAAAGTAGGACTTAAAGGAAAATCTCAGTCCCTGGGGAGCAGGGCAAGGACAGTGCTTGTTGGCTTTCACATTTGCCAAAAGAGCTTGTTATTCACCACCATTAAAGAAACTGGCCCTGTACAGGCCTGGCCTTCCAGGAAAGGGGTGCTTTTCTGATGCTAATGTACAGCCAGGCCGTTTTTTAATGAAGGGCCTACTCATCTTGAAATGCATTTAAACAGATCCCTTCCCAGCCTCTCTTCTCTGTTTTTAGCATGAAAACTTGTTTCCCCCAAATGCACCCATAGAGACCGTAAAATTAATTTAAACAGCCTTGTGTCACGCCTGTTTTTTTTTAAGTGGGAAAAGTCCAATGTACAACCTTGTACTCTGGGAATCATTATGTAGAGCAGAATGTAGTGCTATCTTGATCCAATGTTCACCTTAATGGTGGGAGGAGAGCGTGTTCCCCAAGGACTCGGTTTTCTTTTTCCTGTCTACAGCCTGTTTTTCATTCTGCAATTCACTCATTCCACAGGAAAGGCCTCCAGGAGTCCTCTGAGGTTGTTTGGAAGATCATGCACATATGTGATGTGTGCAAGCATGTTCGTGTGTGTGACTATGCACATTCATATGTGTGGCACATATATGCACACCTTTACATGTGTTCAAATAAGTGAGTATATACATATGCGTGCATCATACATTTTTACCAGTCTCGAATCTCTCCTTCAGTAAGTTTGTTTTCTTTCCTATGTTCTCTGTACTAGGAATGCTTAACATTTCCATTAGGTCTCCACCCTTCCCTTTAGTCCCTGCGATGCTGGCACTGGGGTGAGACCCCAACCTGCATGGGAACAAAATCACATGGGGGTTCACCACTCTCTTCACCAAGCTCCACCTCCTCCATACCTGTACAGACAGCCTCCCTCATGCTGGGCCCCTACAGGTGAGCAAACCTCTATTGACATCTCTGACATCTACTACCTCCTGTGAAAAGTGTGTGCAAAATGGGCCATGGGTTGTCCCCATCTCTGTTGAATCTGGCTTGGTCTTGCAACTTGCTCTGGCCTGCCAAGGTTCAGAAAGCAATACCCCAAAATGAAGGTCACAGAAGCCAAGCTTCTCTCTGGCCTTCTGTCCTCCTGCTTCTCACTCCACTTTCTTTCCCCAAGGCAGGCCACAAAAACTAGAATTTCTCTTCACCAAGGAAGATCATAGCAACCAGAGCCTGCTTGCTACACAGCAAGCCATAGTGCCTAAAAATATTACTCTAATCTTCCCTTTTCTGCCTTGGAGCCGACAATAAAGATATTACCTGACCTTCCTTCTCTGATAGTAGATCATAAGGCTGCTGTTTCAGAAAGGATCCTGCTGGATGCCCAGGAGGAAAGGATATTACACAGAATGGCCGAGAAATATCTAGAGAGAAAGATCTTTCTTGCTGCGTTTTCCCATTCAGTCAGGCCCTTTAAGCTTACACCCCTTTAGTCCAGTCATGCTTCTGCATGGCCATCCATGCTTCATTGAACCTAAATATAGAAGTGGATAGTTCACCTGAGTCTTTGCCTCTTCATTCTGAAGCCTCGCATGCATGGAAAACTCTGATTAAAAATTTTAGTTGTATTTTCCTTTCACTATAGAGATGTCAGCGATGACCCTTTATGTTGATCAGGAAAGTGATCATTCCCCCTTTCTCACCTATGACAGAAAAAAGAATTCTAGTAGCAACAGGAAGAAACATCTGTCCTTCTGGGCTTGCCCTCTCAGGATCCTGGGGGCTCTCCCGCCAGCACACAAACAAGCCCACGCTAACCTCCTGGAGGCTAAGAGGCCACATGGTGAGAGGAGCCAGCCAGCGCAGCAGCCCAAGCTGACTCTGACGCGGGAGTGAGGCTATACTACATCTTCCCACTAGGGATGAGTAGGCTTGGAACAGATGGTCTCCCAACAGACCGGCAGGATTATAACAGCATAAATGTGTATACTAAAGTAACAGCAGAAGATAACAGATACTAGCCATTATGGCCCCACAGACACTGCCTTTCATACTTGACCTCATATTGCCTGACTCAGAAAAAAAGTCTAAAGGAAATTGAAGACATTAAAATCACATTTGGATATGTTGAGAACCTGCCTTTATTGAGACAAATCAAACTACAGTCCTCAGCTTAAGATGGCTTGACTTCATAATTTTTCAATTTCATTGTAGTAGGAAAGCAATACATGTTCGGTAGAAACTGAGTTTTAGCTATGAATTTGGATCTTTGCCCAAGCTAGCGTATATCACTATGATCATCTCTTGAGATTCTGGGCAGCTCCAGGCCAGCCTATGCAGCCGCCAGGAGAATCAAGCAATAATGCGGTACTGTTCTGCATTGGTAATTGAGGATCTTGGGTAGTTAGGGGCAGTAAATACATCACTGGCTTACTCTAAACTTACCACAGGATTATTGTGACATAGCCCCACCATATGTCAAGAGGTATCTGTGTATAATACCAGGACAGCCTCACAAATGCTGTTAAATGGGTCACCATGTCACCCTGCATGCCAACTTGGCCTTTGGTGAGCCCTCAATAGATACTGGTTGGCTTTCTGAACTCTGATTCTTCTAATATGATTCCCCATTTTACATGAGGACACAGAGGCTCACAAAGGTTACACAACTTCTTAAAGTCAGGCAACTAGTACAGGACTCCTTCTCAACATGATGCTCAGAGAGGGTGCTAGGATGATTCACGACTCTCTTGATCAGGGAAGTAGTGTTCTCTAGCAGTCACATTGTCCACTCATTTGAATGCATAGTCTTTTGTGTTTGTGATGGGCACATAGTACATGTTCAATTAATGTGCACTGAGGACATGCAAGTTGGAAACTTGCCACAGCTGTGGGTCTTTTCTCTTCACTCATACAGATCACAGAAAAATGAATCACTATTAGAAAGCTTGGCCTAAGTAGTTTTTGCAGCAAATGCTTACGAGGTACAAATAAAAGGAGCAGACTACTTCCTGTACCCCAGGGAGAAAACAGGCCTCCAAGAGGTCGGCCTGCATTCACTGTTTTTATTTATCTCATACTTTTTTCATTCTGTTCAGTCAAGGTCACCCTCCTTTTGATTTGCCTCCGGTTGAGAAGGCTGCTTGTTGGCAGAGCAAACCCAGGTAACAGAACAATCGACAATCTCTGTGCCAGGCCAAGCATGTGCTAAGTGTCACTTTGGCCTGCTCTCATTTTCTCCCAACAAGAGGAGCTAAACTCATTTGTACAGAGGAGGCAGCTAAGAAGAAAAAAGCTGTCTGCCCTTAAGCCCAGATGGCTCAAGGCTTCTGTTTCTTTTCTCAGCCATGCTATGTCCATGTGCATCTATGTCGATATTTTCACATGCATGAGTGTTGTGCATGCATGTGTGCAGCATGAGCTCCTGTGGGCAAGAGCTGCACAATTCATAGCTCTACCTATCCCCAATACCAAGCATGCATGTAGCATCCCATAATATGCCCAGTGAGCCAAAGAATAGAGTGTATTCAGAGGTCTCTGCGACTCTCGTGGCCCTAGGACTCCACCATGATTGTATCACATCATCAAAACATAAATGCCAACCTCAGAACAAATGCCCTTGCACAAGTTATTAAGATTCAGTCTCTCAGTTCAGAGTCTACCTTTTGTGTGGTCTGCTCTGCTACCATTAGCTTTGCCGGTTGCACCCCATTCTATTTTGCCAATAGAGAGAGTGACAGGTAGACTGGCAAGGTAAAGGAGGGAGGAACTGGTGTCTCTCACTTCGTGTTCTTCTGACCATCCCCTAAGTAACAGCCCCTCATTTGGACTAAAATACACTACTATAGTGGTCATTTCCCCCAGAATCTAGCCCATTTTGGGTACCTCAGAGCCATTCCCACTGTTCCCTCTTTGACATACCAGCACTAGCCAGGTAGTGCTTCCTCCTGGGGTACTAGGTCTCATTCCTGGAGGATATCACATTCAAACATCCAAATCTTCATAAGCCTGCCCCCCCCTTTTGCACTTCTCCCAAGTTTTAAAGATGGCTATCTCCTTCTGCATTTTCCAACCATTTCCCTTTCTGCCTTCTCAGTCTTCTAATATCTGCTTAACCAATACTTTCAATTAAGCTCTTGGTTAAAATAGATGGCATGCTACTCTTCTGGCTTAATCCTGCCTAACTGGTATAGGAACTATGGTATTTGTAAGGAAAACAGTGTCTTGTGCACTCCTACCAGAAGATTAGAAGTTAAGTGTAGTAACCTCTACTTAATGCGGAGTAGGATCTTTCTAAATCTAGCTCTGATCTAGAAAAAAAATACCTCCCACCTATAGTAAACAGGACACAAACAGTGTCTTTGGACCCAACCCACAGCAGATCCTCCAAAATATTTTTCAACGAATGAATGTCCCTTTGGCAGAAACTACAATGTGTTCCTCAGGCAGAACCTATTTACTTTTCCTTCTCAAAACATGGATGGACAAAACTGCCCAGTCTCACTCACAACTAGGGGTTGCAACTGAGTCCTGGCCAATGAAATATGCACCACTCTAAAAGTTAGAGTATAGCTATCTCCTATGAGTGAAGCTTCTCTGTGAGCCAGCTAGACTTAGAACATTAAGTGGAATATTCTGAGGCAGAATCACATGGTGGAGGGGCTAGTCTCTGATCTGCCTGGGCATTACCAGCTAAAGGACCTCCAGAAAAATGTTGCAATAGAAAATGTTGAAATGAACCCTTACCTGAACAAACAACATAGGCCTACTGTAGTTTGGGAATTGCTTGCTCTAGCAATTAGCATCACCTGATCCATAAAGAGGCTAAACACAGCAGCTTGATCTGTGGCCCTGACCTTAAACTTCCCAAGGCAGGTTTTAGAGCATGAAGGTGGCTGAGCTGGAATTTTAGGTTTCAGCATAGGTTCCTTTGAACAACTGGAGGAAGAACTTGAAAGACACAGCCTCCTGAGAGAAGAACCCTGCCTAGGACAGAGGGCACATGACTACAAAGAGTGCTTCCATCGTTTCGTCTGGTAACAGAGGGCTCTTGTAGGTAAATGTATGGATGATTAACCAAATTGACTAGATCTTGCAAAGCTCGCATGTCCCTGGGTTCTTGACAGAATAACAGAAGATCATCTGCTCTAGAGGATTTCAGACTTTGAACTTGGAGGGCCAAAGCCTGAGTTAAGGGATTTTTTCAATTAATGATAAGTATTTTGATTATGAAAGCAATGTAGATTTACTGGGAAAAGAATTAGAAAATCAGAATAGAAGGGGACAAGTCCATATTTTACCACTGCACCATCTAGATGAATCACTGTCAACATATATCTGCTCTCCCAAATGTTGCCTCTTATACTTTTTACATGGTTTGGAAGAGCCAGTCCAAAACATCAGAAGTGAATTCCATATCTGTCTTTTCCTAGTCCTACCACCTTGCAGAAGTAACTTCAAGTATGTTTGAGTCTCCATTTCTTCATCTATAAAGTGCGAGCATTGATTTTAATTTCATTAAATTTATAGTAAGAATTAAATGATGCTATACATGAAATTACTTGGTGCAATGTCTGTTTGGCTTGCCCAAAGCACTTAGGAAATGTTAGCTCTAGTTATAGGTATGTGTAGAATTGTCTTGCCTGAAAGAAAATATTACCTAAGGTTTCTGATTATAAAAGTGACTGTTCCCAATTGTAGGCAATTAGAAAAATGTGAAAAAATATAATAAAGAAGCCCTGAAGCTCCATCTCTGTATTGAATTTTGGTTTCAGAAAGGCCCAAACCCAGAAACTCCTGGATTCCACATACTTTTCTGTGAAAGAATCTTTAGTGTCAAAAGAAAAAAGAGTGAGAGTTCAGAGAAGGGAGAATTGAACTCAGAGAGGGCACTAACATAAAGATGGGAGGGAAAATTGACAGGACACAGACAGCAATGGAACCCTTTATTTGGACAGTAATGGTATTTGATTTCATATTTCATAACTACAAAAAAATCAAGAGCTGCCTAGTAAGTACTTCTGAAGCACCCTTATTTTCCTCTCTGCAAGAGCTCTGTTCTGTGCAAGAAAAGCAGCCATTGAACACATTTCTCCCCCATCAGCTCCCGCTGCCACTTGGGGAAGGGAACCTACAATTATATGCTTCGAGAATATGCTCTGACTTCCTAGTAGTATTCAGGTTCATCAATGTGATCGTTCTTCGAGCTCTAAGCATTTCTTCATTATGTTCATTTTTCTAGGCCTTAGAGTTTTTTTTTTACATTTTTACTAGTGCATGTTTGCAGTGCTTCATGGCTACATTCTTAGTGGGGAGATGGCCCACATACACAATACATCTTCCTTCTATTTGGAATCCCTTTCCTTCCCTTCCAATTCCCTCCATCTCCTGGTCCTTTTCCTTTCTGCAGAAGATCTAGCTCTCCATCTCCTATTATGTAGGCATCAGTCTTTGCCATCCTGTTATATCTATGCTAAAGACAATGTTAAGCTTTCATTCTGAAGCTTAAACTAGGAGTTATAGGTAGGTAGAAGTCACATGATTCTCCATGCAGTTGTGGAGTGGACCAAGTCGAAATGCATAGCATCTAGCTCTCAAATGGATCTGAACAACTGGTGCAGGTACAGATGCTACTGCCCTGTGTCTTGTATCAGTGCTACTCAAAGCATGGTCTGTGGACCAGCATCTCCAGGACTCTTGTTATAAATACAGTTCTGCTCAGTCAAAATCTCTAAGAGTGGGGCTCAGAAGTCTGCATTCTGTCCAGCCCTCCTGAGGATTTTTGTGTGTGCTAAAGTTTGAGAATCGCTGGTTTGTATCACCTCCTAGAGTGTCAGCACATACAAGGATATTGTTAATAATATATAAGTAATGAGAGCTAACATTAACTGAATATACACTATGTACTACAAACTGATTATCATTTACTTTCATGACAATTCCACAAAATACATACAATTATTATAACCATTTCATGAATGAGGGAACAGAGACTTAGAATGATCATAGAACTTTCCCAAGGGGAACTAGACTGGCAATGGTGGAACCTAAGCTTCAACCTAGATCTGACTGATATGAAACAGTATAGATGTCTGCCTGCCTACCTGTCTGGCTGTCTTCCTCCCTTCCTCCCTCCCTCCCTCTTTCCCTCCCTTTCTTTTCCTCCCCCCTCCCTTCATCCCTCCAGGACTTCTGCAAGGTAAAGTTCCCCTTGTAGCACCTTGCATCAGCCTCACCCTTTCACATTGGGACATGAGAACAGGAGATGCTTCTGAAGCTCAGCCAACCAACCAGTCATAACCACTTGGAGAGAGGAAGCTAAGGAAACAGCCAACCCACTCTGGTATTGTAAGGACACTGGGCAGATCCAAACATCCGCGGGCCACTGCTGCAGTGTACACGATTAGCACAACCACCATGGTGTGCTTGGCACTCTCCCAGTTCCTGCTGGCATGGGCCAGTGCCAGGAAGGAATGAGCACCAGAACCAGGCAGTGATGCCAAGTGGCCCCAGTGGGATGCCTTGCTGCAGCAGGTCAGGGAAGGGGCAGAAATGTAAAAACTGCTTTTTGCAACTGGGAAGTAGGCATGCAAGTACACAGAACCTGGGCAGGCTGTCTGCAGGTGGCTCCAAAAGCCTCTGGTAGCCTCACGCACCACACTGGAGGGAGTTGGAGTGCACACGACTTGCTGCAGGCACAGCTTCCGCTCCAGCTCTGTGTGGATGTCAGGCACCTAGTGAATGACTAGCCATGCCAAGAGTATGCCCTCTGCATGATGCCCCTTTCAGAGAGGAAGGTGGCAGGTTTGTTTCCCAGCACCTCCTCTTCTCACCTCTTCCCAATGAAACAGGTTCTAAACTACTTGGTAGAGTGTTTCCTTTTTATCCTTAACATTTATTAAAGAGACCTATTGTGTATTAAGAGATAATTCCAGAAAAGAGAAGAGCTATGCAAGCTTGGCATTTCAAAGTCTCAGCAAGGGTGCACAAGAAAATTTGTAGTATGACTTACAATTCAGACTTGTCTCAATATGAGGAAGGAAGCTAGGCTCTTATACCCATCAGCCTTTGTGTAAGGAGATGTGGGGTGTGTGTGTGTGTGTGTGTGCATGTGTGGTAAATTCAGCTGTTTTGTGTGCCTCTAGCCTATGTGCAAAGTAGGTCCAGTAGATGGACAAGGGGAAAGATTCTAAAATAATTCCAGAGGGTCTGGAGAGCATCTACACTCTTTACTATATACTCCTTTCCTTATAATTACCATGTACCAAATGTGAATTACAAGTTATCATTATCATCATCGACCTTTCATTAAGGTCTTGGACCAGGCCTGCTTCACTGTGTAGTGGTAGTATCACAATTCCCACCAAGTCACTAAGTTGTTTATCTCCACAGTGACTCTGGGAGGAAGATGGAAGACAAATACGAGTTGGACTTCCTCTGGGGAGGGGAAAGGGAGCAGCAAGTCTACTAGAATACTTTGCTTCACTCACAGCAAGCCTTGCATAGGAATGGTTACTGTCAAACCATTACTTACTGCTCTAAATCAGGCTGTCTGGTTATGAATCTCAACTCTGCCAATTGACTTCAGACAAATTGCTTAACATCTCTGTGCTTCAATTCCCTCATCTATGAAATGGGGCCAATAGTGGTACCTAACTCATAGCATTGTGGAGAAGGTTCTGTGAGTTCAGTCAGTCAACTCACTTCCAGCCCGATGGGGCAAACAGTCAACAATATGTGAGTTTAGAACTGTGACACCGCTCATTATGTCCCCAGGAAATGCCTTGGCTTTTGCCCTAACCACAGCTTAGAAAAGTGAAATTTTCAAAAGTTCTTCAGAAGATTGGATGTTTATCAAGAGTTAGGGTCTAGATTCCTAAGTGCAGTCTTTTCTGTTTACCTTCTTGTCACCAATGAAATCAGATGCCTTGGTCTGACCAGTTTCTCTCTTCCTTAGAATGCCATTCTACCTTCTCAAATACCAAAGTGGCCTGGTGTGTAGACACAGGGCTGAAATCTAATTACCCTAGCCAGACCTCTTTAGCTTTTATCCTTTTATCCCTGACAATCAATTCTGCCTCTTCCTGGTGACAAATATCTTCATTCTAAAAATCCCAAATTTGGTTGTGACCCGAGTTTGCAAAAGAAGCCCCTGGTTATCCCATGCCATAGAATCTGCCTCCCTACTGAAAACAGGAGGATCACTATGACTCTGAGCTGTCTAGTGAGACCCTGTACCAAATACATTAAAAAAAGAATCTGCCTCCTTGTAAAACTCCAATGGCAACATGCTGTGCCTGCCTAGCTAAAAGGAGCTTGGATCCTCAGCAATTCTTCCTTAAAGTTACTGCAGAAGCCACAGTAAGAGCAAATATGTGGAGGAGTATGTTCTCACACACAGGAATATGCACACACACAATGTACTGAAGATCTGTCCTATGGAATAAATATTATTAACAAATCAGAAAATGGGAATTCAGAGTGAAGTGATTACCTACAGCAACATGACTAATAATTAAATTAGTTAGGATTAGCTCAATGATGTTGAAGTAATAAATAACACCCATATTAAATGTTTGCTTTTTGACAATTGTTTAAAAATATTTATTTAATTGATACAGGATCTCACTACACAGTTCAGACTCATAGTGTTCCTCCTGTCTCAGCCTCCCCAGTGCTGGTACTAAGGCATGCACCACCACTCCAGGTTTTGGGGCCAGCACGGCACACCCAGGGTACTGGGGATTAAACCTGGGTCCTTGCACTTGCCAGGTAGGCACTTACACCACTGAGCTATCTCCCCAGACCACGGTTTGCTTTTTGCTCATGTCATCTGCCTAAAATAGGCCAGTGGGTTGTGATCTGTACCACAGGATTATTCAGAGTCTCAGGCGAACAGAGGTCCCACCTGCTCCACACAGAGGTCAGAGTTTGCTGTGGCAAGTGGTAAAAGCACATCGAAAAGTGACACCAACTCACATACTCAAAGGCCATCAACCAGAACGAGTCCTTTGTCTCCACTCCTCTGAACAGGAGTAAGGAGTGCATTTTTCCATGTGCCCATAAGGAAGGGGGTGCTAGCTATAGTAGAGCTAGTGATGTTTACGATTTGGTGTAAACAGAGCTTTGAAACAAGGGGGTTCCAATCAAGGTCTTCTGGTCTGTAATACCTCTGTCTCATCTACTTAATAAGAAGACACCTGCCTGTGGGCACTTAAACTATACAGCAGAAAGGTCCCAGTACCCTTTTAGGCACATTGCTAAGAACTAGAAAGGAAGGAAGGTGGGAAACACTGTCTAATTGCCAATGATCTTCATAGTACCATTCATTCAGCCAACAATTCCATTTGGTATAAACTGTATGCCAGATAGAGTCATGAGGCTTCTATTCTTCAAAGGCCAAACACACAAACAGATAGATAGTATAGAAGTAAACAAGCCAATTACTATGATACACCCCAGACAATTAAAAACTATGGAGGACCATCAAGCAGAGAGGACAGAGAAGGTGAAGGGTTGCAATGTATTAAATAGCGTAGTTGAAAAGAACTTCAGTACAGAATAATGTACAGGACCACAAGATAAACCCTGAGAGGACTTCACTGACCACATGTGTTGGTATATAAGTCTTGATCTATCTAGGTCTTAACCATCCAGCAGAAAAGTATAAAAATGAAGCATACATCGTGGGGCCATAATATTAAGCTGAGCTATAAATGGCTATGGTCGACAATTTCTTTGAATAACTCACTATTGTTGTAGAATGCTGGACTGTGTTGGATTGTGGTGTCGAGTTCCAGCACCTAAGTTAGTTGAATGTCAATGGAGTGCCCACCTTTGACAGGTGTAGACAAAGGAAGGGCTGTAAAAAGAAAAAAAGTCATGATGTGTGTGTATAGACAGTACAGTTGGGATAGATAATGCTGTGCTTCTACATTATTCTATGAGAGGCAAGATCTGTACTCATGGTGGTTGGACAGGATATTATGTCAGCTTCTAGTACTATGGTCATTCACTAGGAAAATAATTATTGAATTTTTGTTATAATTCAGATATAAAAAATAAGTAAGCAGCTACACTCTTAATTCACTGATAAGAGACATCTGCTAAAATAATATCTGTAAATAAAATATCATGTATGCACCTTGTACAATACCAAAACATTATGAAAACAGTTTGTAATGTATTAATTTATCGACTCTGTATTGTTAAGGTGTCTTGAAACTGTCTGATTGACATTTGTAGTTCAATAAAAAAAAAAGAACTTCATTGAGAAAAAAAGGTAAGATGCGAATGGAGATTTGAAAAGGAGGCAGTACAGGCCCTATGAATGCCTGGAGTGGGAACAACAAGGAAGAGGGCATGCATATGTGGTATATTCAAGAATCAACAAGGAAGCAGTGCCACTGGGATGTAGTAAAAAAGAGAGCAACCAGTACATGTGTGATCAGAGAGGCCTGAGAGAGTGGTCAGGGGCTAGCATAGGCCCTTGCAGACTGTTGGAAGTTTTATTTAAAATAAAATGGAAAGTTGAAAATTTTAGCTAAAAGGAAAGAAGGAAAATGGGGCAGTATCCTGAGGTACAAGCAGGGTAGCAGGAAAGACATGGTACATGCAATCTGGATAGGTAATGTGCTCCCAGGAAGAACAGACATGTACACCCTGCTGTAGAGCCAAGAAAAGCGGTTTTGATCTTTCTGTGTGGTGTTGTGCTCCCACGAGTGGACAGCCTGGCCTCACAATGGTGAGCCTCTCCACTGGCTACAGATGTCAACAAGAGTGACTCCAAACCCCTCTGAGGTCCCTTCTTTTTCATGACATGTCCATGGCTTCCTGTTCCATGCTCCTGTGAGCCTTTGCCCCAGAGGTTTTCCGTGGCCAATGGACTCAAATTCTCTAGGAATAGCCCTCCATCAACAAGGGCCAGGTTTCCGCACTGCCAAAGCAGGAAAGGGAAGTGTGCTTTACTCCCGGAGGTCTCCTGCAGGAATGAACCCATGGTCCAAGCTGGGAGCCTGTTTATGCCACACCATGCTGGCTTACTTCTGGCTCTGTGTCAGCTGTCCCATTCCTGACCATTGCTTCCTCAGACAACCTCCTGAATCATAGGGAGCACTCTCATGTCTGCTTTCAGAGGAAACCAACTAAGACAGTGACAGAGGCCAGGTAGGGCATATCACTCTCATAGTTCTCAGCTTCCACACCTTGAAATGAGGGTGTCACACTAGTTGAGTCCAGGAACTTTATCAGCCTGCAAATAAGGAAATGGCACAAACCTCCTGAAATCAGAGCTCAAGATGAAGTTCACTGTTATCCTTTTCCATCTCTGCCTTTCTCTCTTCTCTGTAAAATGGGCAACACTCCATATGTCCTGTGATGTCTTCTAAAAGTTGGGGGCACTGACACCCTCCCTAGGAAGGTTGAGCAGGAAGGCCTCCTGCCCGTGGCTGGCTCTGCAATTCTCCCTTCCTGTGGATGTGCTAGGAACAGCTTCCCTTTTGTTTTATCCTCTGATCCCCATCTGCTCAGCAACTGCCCAAATTCAATTCAGGCATCACGTGTCCGCAGCCTCCAGTCCGGCATTGTCTCTTAGGAATCACTCCAATCCCCCCAAACAAAGGCTCTCAAACCAGAATAAACCCTCTGACATCAGCCTGGCGAGTCAGGAAGCTGAGCAGGACAGTCCCCATAACCGCCTCTTTTAAAGCCTTTGGCTTTGTTGACCTTTGTCTAACCCACAATACAACATGCTCCCTTGTCACCACCAGTCCAGACGACACATTTCCTAGTTGCCCTAGTTGCTCTGCTGAGCCAACAGGCCACCTCCATTTTTGTGGACCTGAAGCTTTCCTTTGTTTTGAAGTTCATCTGTATTTTATAGAAATTAATCTTCAAAGGGTCTGATTTTTGAGAAGTTAATCTCGTCACCAGGACAATACTAGGAGGAGCTTGCCCTTCTCTATGCCTAGGACAAACCAGGAAGCACACTAGTGTAAATCCTTCAGCTAAACAATTTATTTCAAATTCGCTTTCCTTTTTCCTTCACACGCAAGGAGATTCCATCTTTTCTAGCTATGTATTTGCTCCATTTGAAGTGTTTTTGTTCAGTTTGCTTGAACTCAGACTTTAAAATAAAGCTTCTGTGGTGTTTTGTTAGTATTAACCTAGTTGGTTTTGCTGATTCCAAACGCCAGCAGAATAAGCAAAAGGTCTACCGGAAACTATGCTTCAAGGATGAAGCATATGACTGCTTGAAAGACAAGAGAAAAACACCCCACTTTCTCTTGTTTTGGATTGAACTTTGTCTTGCAGGGACTTGACAAGAATCTTTGTTTTCTTCTCTGTCAGTTATTTGCTGCTTATATTTTAATTTACATCTATGGTTTGATCACTTTATGGAAAATCAAGACTAGAATTCACCTAGACTTTCCTTATGGGAAAAATCATCACATCAAAGAAGCAGAATATCATGGCATTCAAATGTCTTTTTATAATGGAAAAATATTTACAAAGAAACATTCTCAAAGATTTCATGAAGTGAATTTATTTGTTGATTAGTGGATGCAGATACTCAGAAATCCCTTATTGTCAGAAGCAGTTAGATATGTGGCATCAATGAGACCTGTCTTTCCCATTCAGAAATACACTCCTGATTTTTTTCAAGAAAAAATAAACACATTATAAGGGTCCTCTAATCTTTCCATATGAAATAAAAACTAAAAATGGTTGTGGCTCCAAATTACCCCACTAGCAAAACAGTAAAGGGCTCAGGAATAAATCACATGTTTGTATCTGCCTAAGACAGAAAAGCCCTCTAGAACTTTCTATTTGTACACTATGTGTGGGTCTTGGACATGGTAAAGATGAACAGAGCCACTATGGCCCAGGGACAAGCCTGCTCTAAGCAAGAGCTTCCAGAAGAGGTATATGTCTGAATGATGAATTCCCCCAAAGCCAATCTTATCACAAAGATACAAGTGCAAGTAATATGTTTAGGACATAATTCTAGGAAGCATGATGGGAGAGCAGACAAGTAAGACAGAGAGGGAAAGGAAACTGTAAAAGGCAGATTATTAGACAGGTTTCCATCATGGGCACCTGGGGCTCAGTCTTGTCTTGGGAATCTGGGGATAGTGTAGAACACAGATCAGGGCTCTGCCCCCAGAGGGTTGAGGGAGCTGGAACACCAGTGCTCCATCTCTTGCCCTTTGTGGGCTAAGTGTAGCTCCAAGAAGCATTCATTTCCAGGCACTTTGACTCGCTCTGCCTGAAGACAGAGAATGCCTTTAGGCAGAGGACTGTGCTTTCTTGGAGCTTGCTGGGACAGTGGATTTCTAGGGATATGGGTGCACACAGATCCATCTGCTTAAGGTGCAGAAACCAAAACCAGTAAAGAAATGTCAGTTAAAGCAAGGCTGAGATTCCATCTTATCCCAGAAAAAATGGCTATCATCAAGAAATCAACCAATAACAGAAGCTGGAGAGGCTCAGGTGGGAAGAAGAGCCTATTTGCATTATTGGTGAGAATGTAAACCAGTGCAGCCACTATGGAGACCAGTGTGGAGATGCCTCAAAAAGCTAAAACAATAACTTCTATTCAATCCAGCAATTTTCCTTCTAGGTATCTTCCCAGAAGAGCTAAGGACATCATTTTACAGTTATCCGTGCAAACCCTCATTTATAGGAGGAACACAATTCATAATAACTATATCTTGGAAGCAGCCTATATGTCTGTCAACAGATGAATAGATAAAGAAAATGTGGCATGTGCATATAATGGAGCATTACTTTGTCATGAAGAAAGAGAACCTTGAATCATTTGTAAGAAAATGGATGCACCTTGAGGCCATAATGTTAAGTGAAATAAATCAGACAGATGCATAAGCTTAAAGACTGCATGGCCCCTTCTATATGAGAAGCCCAAATTATACATAAAGAGCCAAATAAAAGATAGATAATAGGAAGTAGGGAGGTAGATCTGTCTCAAATGGGGAAGGAATCAAGAGATAGAGGGAGTGGGGGATGAGAAAGGAATTAAGGTGTGTTTCTATATATATATATATATATATATATATATATATATATATATATATATATATATATATATATATATATACAGCTCCACACAAGGGATATAGATACAATGTACCAATGGGCACTAAGAAAAGTGAGCATGAGCCCAGTCACTGACTAAGTTCATGAATCGAACAACCTGAGCCTGTGGAGGCTTCTGGGAATCACTTTTTAAACACTTTGCCTTTATGCTTGGAACAGTTCATACAATTAAAACTTGGGCCTTTAAAGCACATGTGGCCACAAGTCCTTCTTGAAGCCACTGTCCTTGAGGCGTTGCGGGTTATCGGGCTGCTAGATCCATGACTGTAGTTTTGTTTCTCCTTTTGAAGCGATTGCTGCCCAAAACAGGAGAACTAGAACAGCACAAAATTCCACCAAGGCCACCAGAGGCTCTACCCAACCCATGCTATACTTGAAAGCATGGGCAGGACAAGCCATGGCAGCCATGGTCTGTGGAGAAGAAAAGATGGAGTCACGGCCAGAAGCCGATGTGCCAGGCACCACTAGGCACATTAGCTTCTTAGTGTCCCATTCAAAAGGCATTCTCTAATGTTTGGTCATTGAAATGTATAAATTCCTACTTAGGAAATCAACTCGAATTCCTTCCAAATAACCATCAGCTAGTAAGCTACCATGAATGAAGCCTGGGAAATGTGTGTTAATGTGAGAGTGGACACACACACACACACACACACACACACACACACACACACACACACACACAGATTTCAGACTATAAACTCTAATTAATCCTTTCTGTCCTCCAGTAGGTAAAATAATTCATTACCAACAGGAGGAAACAGTAAAATACCACATTTCCAGACTCTCTTAATTTAGTTTTATAATTAATTATGTTATTTGTCAACCAGATTTTTCTAAAAAAAATGTATTAGTGGGAAGAGCAGGGAAACCAATATTTTATTGGATATACTATCAGATATGTTTGTATTTATGTCATTTAATCTTCACAACAACTCTCTGAATAGGCATCACTATTAACTTCTTAGTACAGGCCACAAAACCAAGTCTCCAGCTACAGAGCCTTCACAAGATCACAGTACCCAGAGGGCTGTATCAGGATGCAATGCCAGTTCTCTAAGACCTGAGACCATGGCCATAGCCACCAGGCCTTGCCATCTTCCTAGCAGGAGTCACCACTATGCTCTTACTACTTGAAAATGAGGACTCCCTGATTGCTTAAGAAGTATCTTTAAATTCATAATTTTAACTAACAACAATCTGCCTTACAGACAAAGGTTGTTGAAAATTATGTAAAGGACTTAGAGTCATAAGCTATCTAACCACATGTATGCACACATTTAAGAAGTTTCCGTAAATAGCTACTGTCAATGACCTTTATTTTTCATGGTGTTTGGACCCTCCTCTAATGTCTTTCATGCCCTTGTACTCTTTCCCCTTAGCGTGAGCAGGGAAGATACCTGATAGCAATATGATAGGCTTTCAGTGATGCTTGTTGTTCATTCTAGAACATTCTGTATAGATCTTTGGTAGGTACTGCTGGGTAAGACTAATGGCATGACAATAAGGTACAACATTTCTACATTAAAGGTACTATGCTTGGTACTTTCTCTATGTCATTTTTCTTATTCCTCCCCATGGCAATGTAGCAGATACTATTATGCCTAGTTCATGAATAAGGATACTAAGACTCCAAGTAATTTTAAAAAGGGCCCAAGTGTCCCTACTAGTGAAAGGTGGGGCTGGAATTTTAGCCCAGCTCAGCAAATAGTTAACCCCTGATCCCCAAACATGAGCCTCTTCCTTGGTCTAGGCTGCCAGTATTTTCACTGAAGGACCAACATCGTACTCTCTCTTGGAGGACTGATGTTGTAAGCTCTCTGAATTTTCTCAGGTTTTCAAAAAAAAAAAAACAGGAAGGCTTCAAAATGCATGGGGAGGGGAACACTAAGTTCGATGCTAAAGTCAAAGCACACTTTGCGTGACATTGTATGCACTGTTACTGAATTCTTTACTATTGAAACTCTCCAGAGGCCTGCCATCTGCCTCCCCGCCCCTCAAGGGCAGGATCTGTACCATTCATCTGAGTTTCCTAGAGCTCCAGTCTAGTGCCAATGAATAATCAGGGCCAAAGAAGTGTGCCTGGATGGAGTGATTCATTTACATAGAAATGGCTTCCTTCCACTCAGTCCTAATTAAAGCCAGAGTAAAGAAACCTTCTTGACCCGAACAGCCAATTCATGTTACCAATTATTAAGACATCCAGAGTCAAATTCTTCTAGATTTAAGACAAATTTTAAAAGGCAGCTATTAAAGTCTTAAAGAAGAGTCTTTTCTAGGATGACATTGTAGGAGACTTGCATTTTCCCAGTTCCTCTAAATAAGATGCAGTCTGCCTAGGTGTAAAGGATGTGTGAACCACTGCACAGAATTATGAAGGGTCCTGCTGGCTTTATCAATAAATGGGTATTGGGCGAACTGTAGATTTCAGCTCTTAGAGCCAAGAACATTAACAGAAATGGATGGGGTCCCTACTGCATGGAACTTATACTCTAGGTAAAAAGATGCACACTAATCCAGTAGTCACCCTGTGAATGTATAATTGCAAAGACTGAAAATCACTCTGAGAAGGTAACAGAAAGGAATTGCACTGACTGGAGAGGGGCAGGGCAGTCCTTCCTAGGAAAGATGAAGGAATAGTTGGAAGTATGCTAAGGCACTGAGCAGGTAAGATGGGGTGGGAGAGACCATTTTGGGTCATACAAAGGCCCTGTGGAGACAAAGTAGGCTATAGTTGCTAGAGCACAAAGCTGCTGAAGGGTACCAGAAAGGAAGATGAGACTGTGGGGTGGGCCGGAGCTGCCCCAATCACTTTCAAAGCCACAATCAGGACCATAGGTGAAAAACAATGGGGTATCACAGCAAGAGCTGGAGCAGAGAAGGGCGTGATGGGGAGACAGACTTGGACCAGGATGCGTGGACCTGAGGATGGAAAAGAATTTGCATAAGGACAAGAGAGGCCACAAGAAGGCCACTTTGAAGACACCTACAAAAGAAGATGGGGGCTTAGGCTACAGAAGTAGTGGTCAGGGTGGAAGAGAGAATTTGAGAGACACTTGAATGGTGGAACCAGCCAGCATGGTGACAGATTGCATGTGATGGGTGTAGGGAAGGAAGATCCGGGGGGCCTTGCACTCTCAATGGGAGGGCAGGGACAACAGGGTAAATGGAAAGCTCATGATGGGGACAGGGATCTTGGAGGGCTCAGGAAAGGCGAATGTTTGCTGGGCTTCTTGTTGAGGAAGTGGAGGAGGCTCTTTATGGGGAAGAACTAGCTTCACCAAAGCAAAGAGGGAGCAAGGTGTGGAGGGCATTGGAGTCGGGTGGCAAAAGGACAAGGAGACAGGAAACTAGAACACTTAGAGGGACCAGGGACAGGTTAAGGCAGCCAGCTGCCCTCAATGTGTTGTCCTTGATTCCTAGCACCAGCAGCTCAAAGGGACATGGTAGTAATGGTGATTCTCAGGCTCTCCCCTACAACTGATGGACCCCAGACTTTGGGAGTAGGGCCCATCATTTTGTGTCATATTTTTTCCAGTACTGTGGACTCAACCCAGGGCTTTCTCTTTGATCTGTATCCCCAGACCCCAAGTTTTTTGAGACACGGTCCTGCTGAGTTGCTAAACTGCCTAGGCTGGGCTCAGCTTTGTGATCCTCCTGCCTCCAGGTGTGCATGCAGCCCTCATCAGTTGGTGTTATAACGGATTGCTAAAGCTGGTCATTCTGATGTTTGAGAACTGCTGATCCTCTAAACCAGGGTTTTTTTAAGCATTAATCTAGTGTATGAATAACCTGGGGACTCTGTCAAACAGCAAATTCTGATTCAGTTGGTCAGCAGTGCCACCCCAATTCTACATTTCTAACCTGCTCCCAGGGAAGACGATAGTGCTCATCCAAAATTCACATTTTGAATAGCAGGAGCCTGAGTCCCTCACTCACCCCTCATTCCAAGGGGTTAAGGGACTGTCCATGCTTGCTGGTGACAGACTAGGTTGGTAACACTTAACACAAAGCCAAAATATCATCTCTCTGGAGGCCTGAGAAATGTCATGCTGCTTAACTAAATTTCCTCTGAGTTACAACACATGGCACAAGTGTCTTGCTCCACAGGACTGGAAAGGCTAGTGAGCAGACAAAAATAAATGGCCCCTCTCCAAAGACCTGCTTGGGGAATGTAGGAGGGATTTGAACACAGACATTGCCTCATGTGTTTGCTAAAGCTCACTTTCCATTTACCTCAGCTAGTTCAATCTGATTAGCTTCATTGGAGGGGAGGTCCTCTAACTTGAGACTGCAGTCATTGGAAGGCAGGTACCTTTGTTCTTTCTTCACTGTGGTCCAGAACTGGAGGGGAAGGGAAGGAAAGCCCTTTGGCTGCCATAGCAGAGTCCAAATCCATAAAGCCACCGGCACATCCAGAAAGTCTCAAAGCCAAGCGAAAGGCATACACCAACAGAGGACACCAAAGGGGAAGACAGACACACAAAGCCAACAGATGCACTGTCGAGCTTCCACTGACACTCCTTCCTAGGAACTCCACGCCAGTACATTCCAAACATGAAGTCTCCTAAGAACTCAACTTCAAATCTCTCTCTAGGGATAAAGTGAATCCTGAATGCCCCATCATGTTTGTAGGAGCTACTGTGAACTAAGTTGTTCTCTCTTTTTGAAAAAGGGAAAATGTGCAAAGTGGCAAGAGTTGGATAAATAATTCAAAGCCTTCGAGTTGGAGTCTGTGTGGACTCTGGGCAGCTCATTCTCATTTCTGTTTTATGCTGTTGTCTGCACTGAGAATGTAGACAGAGAGAAATTTTTTCCCCTCAAAAAACAACGTGTCAGCTATCTCTGCCAGCTTCAGTGACACTAACGGCATTGCAGCGTTAGCCAAACTGGAGCCAACTGAAGCTTACACACTCCTGAGCACAACCAAATCAGCACTGCTGCTGACATCTCCTTGTTCTCCAACCCTTCTGCAGCTCTCTTTTGATATTCCTTTTATCCAGGCCTACGCTTTCCCAGGTTTCATATATATGCATTTGCGTTGACAGCTTACTAGCAAATTTTAGTTCTTAACTCATAATAAGGGCATCCTTTCCCAGCTAAATCAGGCCTTCTGTTCAAAGTGTTTTCACTAGCAAATATGGTGGCTTCCCATTAAATAACTCAACAAGAAAAAGAAGAGATAACATGAAAATGAGAGCAGCATTTCAGCTCACACAGCCCCCACTTTTCTTGACAAGCAGCCCACAGTAGTTGGTGGACTTCAGAAAATCAAGCTGCACTGCTTACCATTGATGTGCTTAGAAAGGAAGAGATGGGGGAGGGGAGGGGAGGAGAGAGGAAAGAAGGAAGAAAAGGAGAGGGAGAAACAGAGGGATGGAGGAAGAAAGGAGGGAAGGAAGGAAAGAATGCAGAACACAGTACTGTGTGGTTTCAAAAGAATAGCTGATGAAGGGTAAGGACAGGTCATATACTAGGCAGTGGAGATGAGAGAAGCAGCTGTGTGAAGTTTAAAGAAATGAAAGAGGTAAGAAGCAGAGAGAGGGAGACAAGGAAGGAGACACAGAGGGAAGTGGAGGGAGAGCTTCCAGTGACCACATCGAGCTTTGGCCCCTCCCGAGGAAGATGCAGAAATGAGTCTCTGGTTCTCAGCTGTAGAATCGAGTGCCTCTTCAGCACCTTGGGGTGCCTCTGGAGATTTCACCCTCTATCTTGAGCTGACATTTTGCAGAGAGATAACACTAAAGGCCCCTGCACAGACAGCACAGGAAGCCCTTCCTCCCTCAGTGTCATTGCCCAGAGGGTGAGTACACGAAAGAACTACATGGGCCACAGAGAGACTCTGGAAGGCTGAGAAAACCACACCATAGGTACCTCTCCCAGTTTGTAGTGATGACACACCAGCTCGCTCCTAACACTAGTCCTTGCCTCCCAAGGTCTGGTGTGCACAGGGTGCCAAAGTGCTCCTGTGAGAATGTGTGGCAGGTGTGTTTGTTCCCTGCCCAAACCCATCCCTGGGCCCTCACACTCAGCCTCAACACCTGAGCTCTCAACCGGCTTTGGAGGCAATGTGATATGATTTGCACCTCAGCTCTCCTCCACCTTCTCTGGCAGCTTACCCCTGGCTCACACCTCTCTAGCCCCATTTATCCTCCTTTCTCCCGTGGAACATGCTAAGCACATTTCTCCCTTTGGCCCTACAAGCCTTCCTAGAATACTTCACCCCAGACATACCCATAGGACTTGGCTATCAGTTTCATGTAGTCTTAGTACCAAAGCACTCCCCTCTGAGAGGTCTCCTTTATTCCCACCCAGCCCCATTCCATCTCTTACCCAGCTTCATTTGACTTCAAAGTAGCCATTCCTCCCTGGCACTGTATCTTCCATCACTCTATTTTTCATAGCTCCCATTGGAATGTCAGCACCAGGAAGGCAAAGGCTATGTTCACTGGGCTCACAGCCACCTCTTGACATCTAGAACAGAGTCTGGCACACAGTAGGTACTTAACAGATGATGCTTGTATTCAGTGGAATGATCCCAGGGGAGAGAAAGAAAAGGAAAGAACTGGAAAGAGATACACTAAGAACAGGCAGCTTACAGGCAGTATTGCTACAGGACTAATGTCAGGAAAGGGGTCGCTTTGAAAGAGGTGTGGCTGGCTCAAGGTTTGTCACTTTCTAGTTATACATGGCCAACCAGGCACCATTCCCCAGGCATCACTGTTTGCCAATCTATTTGTGACTGTGTACTGTGCTTCTGAAGAAGGATGGTAGCTCAGAGCAGTCTAACTTCTCCAAATGAGAGCTGGAACATTCTAAAGCGGCCATATATTCCTAAATATTTGAAAAATGAGACCTTCTCCATACAACATATAGTCATAGGGGTTGCCTTGAAGTGTGGGTATTTTCATTTCTTTTTTTTTTTCTTTTATATGTAGCCAGCAATCCTACCCTGAAGCCACATAATCAAAGCCTTTGAAGATAGGATAAAGTAGTCAGCATTCCCAGAGAGAATTGGTTTCTCAGAGAAGAGTCAAAGAGGAGCTGCCAAGCAGTTCTCCCATGGTTGAGCCCAGCCCAGCTGCCACCCCAATGCAGAATCCAGAATTTTGTGATGATTTCTGAGCACTGACACAACCTGGTTATCTACTGTACTCAAGGATTTGAGGGGCAGAAGCACCCTTAGGGACAAATTCCCTCATTGCCTAGGTTTAGTTACTTAAAAGGGAGAGAGGATATAGGTAATATTAGACACCTAAACAGCCCTCCAGAGGGAGGAGAAGGGGAGAATCCACATGAGAAGCAGGAGCAACCTCAGAGACTGTGCTCTTCCACAGTAGTGCTGCTGGTGGCATCTGTGGTTAGACTATGCTTTGCTGTCACAGGCTGTTCTGGGCACTGGAGGATGTTTTGCCCTCTGTCATCAACTTGTGGCTATCAAAAATGTCTGTAGACATTATCACACATCCCCTGGGAGTGGAAGCACAGTCGCCAGTCAACCCCTTGATGAAAGGCACAACAAAACAAAATGATGAAACACAAGAACAAGTTACCAGGCACCGACTAATTTGGGGATGAGGTGGAGAGTGGAAAGGAAGGAAAGGAGGAAATAGAGATAAGAATGCAGGCTGGACAGGAGGAGCACCTCATAGGCTTCCAAACTCAACTTGCAGATAAGACCACTGGGTAGAGTTGTCCAAGCCAAGGACTTAGGATTTTTGGTCTTTGAAGACAGCAGGGCATTTATAACCCAGCCAAAGCAAGTGGTGAAGCCTATTTAAAAAGGGAGTGTTGTGGTTTAGCAGATACCTTATCAAACTTACTGTAAGAAATCAGAGCAGTAAAAGAATCCAAATGCCACCACTGAATACTCCTTCCTTAAACTCTAAAAGTAACAAAACTTCCTCTCAACGCTTGGGAGCCCACAGTGATTACAGCAGAAGGGAGCACTCCCTCTATTGTGTCTGCTTTTAATCCTTAGAGAATGTTTTCCAAGACACACACACACAAACAACTTGGGGTTTATTGATGTCAACTGTAGGGGGGTTTGCATGAGGAGGGAAGGGGGAGTTGCTCAGACCACAAAGTGAAAGGAGAAACAATCCCAGAGTGAGAAAGGGGCTGAGAGAGCTTCCTGGCAGGAGGACTGGCACCATTCTTAAGGGGATTCGGCGTCAGTCTCCAGCCTGCTCCCCTGAGGTGCCAGCAAGGGCAGATCTAGAGAAGCTGGCAGGGCCCTCCCTCCCTGTATCACTCAGAAGCCCAGTCAACCAAAGGCCACTTAAGTGCTGTTTTTCACAGAAAAAAATGAGACAGCAGAACACCTCCAAGACTCCAATGTACTTAATAAAAGCTGACTACATAAACAAAGAAGAAGTCTGGAGAAAATAAAAAGCTCATACCTCAGTACCCTTTTTATTACAGGTGCCCATGTAGCAATACCCCACCAAGCTGTGATCTAACCTCAGAAACAAGCCCAACAGGGAGAACTGGTCAGAGAAGGCGAAATTAGACGCATCTTCTCTCCTTTGGACTCACAAGGGAAATACACTATCAGTCTGTGTTCCAGACTGGTTTTGCTAGGGTTATTTTATTTAAAAGCCTTTGTTTACTTACCCATTTTGTGAAGGTTTCTTTCATTTTCTTGTCAAGTTAATCCTTGGTTTCATTTTTACGAAAGGTTGGGACCTCAGGTGACATAGATATTCATACCAGTCACAGCAGCATCAACATTTAGAGAGTACTTATGTCCTACTTCAAAGCACGTAACATAGATGAACTCACTAAATGCAAACTGAAGCCTTTTTGTGTCTTTTTTAGCTTTAGTTTTTTTAAAATTACATAGCCTTTTTTTAAAAACATGTTTTTTTTTTTTTTTTGTTACACATTCTCATTATGCAGCTTAGACTTGTGGTGATCCTCCTACTTTCAGTCTCCCCAGTGCTGGGAGAGCACATGCCACTGTGCCTGGACTCCATGGCTGCCTCACTCCAACTGAGGGTGGGCTGGTGCAGCAGCATGTGGTGCCGGAGGTCAAACCATAGTCCCTGCGCTTGCTTAAGCAAGTGATTCAGTCCGCTGAGCTATTTCACCAGGCCTTATTATTATATTCTTATAGGAATTATATTCATCTTGGGGAACTGATGCACATACATACCACACCTTCATCCTTTTTACTTCCCTTTCCCTTCTCTGCCCACCTGCCCGCCACTATCTGCAGATCTCCTCATCTCCACAAAGTCTACTTCCATGTTTCCTATCATCTCATTTTATTTTGCTCTTTGCATTATTCATATTTTGGGTGTCTCATATAAGAGAAGCTATGTAATATTTAACCTTCTGAGTCTGATTTATTTCATTTAGCATTGTGATCTTAAGGTGCATCCAGTTTCCTACAAATGACACAAATTTATCTTTCTTTATGGCTGAGGAGTACACATTTTCTTTACCCATCTGTTGATAAGCCTATTCTGCAATTATGACTGATCTGTACCTATTGTTTTTTCTTTTCTATAAATTCTCACCCACTCAGAAATGTGTGTAAAAATAGTAACCAATCACATATTTATATTGTTTCTATGCTATGCTGTAAAAATGGCCCCATTCACTCCTTTGTCAGTTTCTCCATTCTCTTGCAATGAGACTTGCAGGCCGAAACATCAAGAGGTGGAGTCTGTTTTCCATACCCTTGACTTTGGGGTAGTTCTGTGACTTGATTTGGCCACTCCAAAGTGCTGCCTGAAGTTTTCCTTGGATCTTGAAAAACCTTGCACACTTATGTTCACATGTTTCAAGTCCGTATGAAGCCCCACCCAGGCTTGCCTGCTTGAAAACACAGGGAGACCTCCAGATGAAACACTCCAGATAGAGCCAGCTGAGATCAGCCAGCCCCATCTGACTGTGGATGCATGCGCAAGTCCAGTCAAGAGCAGCCTAGCCTGGGCCAGGCTGCAGCAACCACCGCACCCGGCTCAACCACAGACTAGATGTGTGCTTGTTGTTTTTAGCCACTAAGTTTGGGGTAGTTTGCTTCCCAGGAAAGAAATAACATTGAGAACATTAATTATGCTCTTTTACCTTGTGGTTCTGCAGGAGAGAGTTATCATTTGCAGTGTATCTGAAACATATTCCACCACAAACTTACTCTCACGGTGCCTTTTGTCCTGAGTATGTGTACATACGTGCACAGCCCTAGTAACACAGGAGAAAACTGCTCTAGATCACAGTTCATAGGAACCATTAGTATTTGTTCCCTTGTAGGTTTTACGAAAAACATAAAAGGGTTTTTCTTTCACGTCCACTTACAGCTTTTGCAGTAGTCTTAAGAATGGCTGCCTTAATGGCAATCATAACAGTCAGCGTCATTAACAACGCGTAATAACCCAGAAAGCTCCCATTAGTCACTTATTCAAATGGGCTACAAAGAGCAATTTGAAAAGAGAAATTAATTAAAAAAACAAGAACTCAGTATTCCAGCCCCAGTGAAACAAAGCTCCAAAGCTCCCCCACAGAAACTTCCAGTAAAACAAACAACAGTAGGTGGCTGCAAGAACAAGACCAAAATGAACTGAGGAGAAACTGGTTAAGAGTTCTTTTTTGAATCAAAATCAATTTTTTAAAATTCCAAGCTATGCCACTGCTTCAACCCTCCAGAAAGAGCTCCCATGCAAATATTTTGGACCATTTCCGGAAATTCAGATTTTACTTAATTCATCTGCTTCCAGTACCCGGTTTTCCTTTTTAGTTCACCTACGTTTTTCAGAATTCACACAGTCTGTCTAATTTCCCCTCCTTCCCTTGGAGCAGGACTCAGACAGTGGGACTTACTATTATTATTATCATCATGATTGGGTTTCTTGTTGATCAATACTGGATAAAGGATCCAGGTGCAATTTTCCAGCAGTTATCACCTCAGTGCTACCTTTTTGGAAAGCATTTAAAGGGTTATTCAAAAGTCATCTAGTAAACATTAAATATTTCAAAAATGTCAAAATATGCACCCCAAAGCCTAAGACTGGTTCAAAAGAACCATGGTCTCAGCCCAAGGATGAAAGCAAGGTCCTTCCTCTCTGTGAGCACAGCTGCCAAGCCTAGAAGTGTGAATGTGCCTTCTCCCTGATTAAATTCTGCTTTGAACTAACAAATATGAAAGGAACAGGAATATTAAACCATTATAGTAGATCATAACTTAGATAATCATCAATGAATGCTAAAGCTAGATGACAAAACTAGAAAGTTTGGTGAAGACTAAGATGTTTATGTAGTGTCAAAGTATCTTTTAATAAATTATACTTGTTTATAACAAAAGGAAAAGGCAACTACACAGGTACTACTTTAACTAAGTGATGAAATTTGACCACACCAATAAGAGACAAATAGGCAATGGTGTTTTCTGATGTCCCCGGAGAAAGGCAAATCACTTACATCACTTATACTTGTATAGTATTCCAATTAGAAAAACAGAAACCTGAATGTAGACATGAAGAAACATCTGAGAATCCGAAGTTAAAGGACCTCTATAAAATAGGTGGTCAATATTCTTCAACAGTGTCAAAGTCAGTATGGAGTTACCTCAGGAACACTAAAAACAGAAACTCTATTTGACCCAGCTATACATCTCCTGGGCATATTCCCCCAATAGTTAAAATATCATAATCTAGTGATGCATACATTCCCATGTTTATAGTGGTGCAATTTTCTAGATGCTCACTAACAGACAAATGGATGAAGAAAATATGGCATAAATACACAAAGGAATTTTATTCAGTTGTAAAGAAGAATGAATTTATGCTATTTGCAGTGAAATGGATAGATCTGGAGACTGTAATGTTAAGTGAAATAAGTCAGACACAGAAAGGTAAATGCTTTCTCTTATATGATAAACTGGAAACATAAATAAGTTAAAGAGCAAAATACAGGAGACATGGTAGAAAATAGGGAAGCAGACTTTCTGTAGACAAGAAAAGGAAACAGGGGAAGCTGAGGGGAAAGGGAGGAAAGATGATTGAAAATGGTCAAGATCCTAAAATTGATGCAAGTATTACTTAAAACAAACATTAACAAAAGAAAAAGAAGAAAAAAATGTCAAGGTCATAAAAAACAAAGAGAAGACTTATGAACAAATGTAGATTTTTAAAAGAAATGAAAGAGGTAGAACAACATAATGCAATGAGGGATCCAGAACTAGACCATGAATTGTGCAGAAATTATTATGAAGGGCATCACTGGGACATAACATAATTGGAATAAAGACTATGCATTAGATAAAATATATCAGTATTTCATTTCCTCAAGTTAATAGCTGTATGTACTTATGTAAGGGACAAATGGAGTTTAATGACAGCAGACTACTCTGAAATGGCTCAGGAAAAGTATGCCTATATGCATGAACGCATGATGAATATACATGTATGTGCATGTCGTAGACACTGTCCTCTTTGCTGGGACAATACACCCGACACTCAAAATTAAAGGAAGAAAGGTTTATCGTAGCTCTATTTCTAGAGGCTTCTGTCTATGGTTGGTTGGCTCCAGGATGGTATGGCAGCAGGGCATCAGAGAGGAGAAAGAGTTCATGATGGGCAGAAGGCAGCAAGGCAGTGAAGTAGCAAAGAAGCAGCAAGTGACAGAAGCAGCCCTCTTTCTGTTCCTTATATTTTATCTAGGCTGCATACTCTTAGGAGTGGTAGCAGCCACACTCAGGGAGGGACACACTTAGTGCTATCACCACACTATTAACCAATCCAAGCATCATATCCTTGATCCCTGCATCACGCATTCTAGATCCAGCCACCTCCAGAAAGCCCCACCTATGACCACATGAGGACTTGAGGTGGGGGGAGGCCATCCAACTACAAGCCATAGTAGTATATGTGTATGGAGAAGAAGTACAGAAGAAATGAGATGAATCAAACGTGGGGAAATATTAACAACCAGTATATCTAGGTAAGAGCATATGGAAATTATTTGCACTATTCTTGTGCCCTTCCTATAAGTTTGAATTATTCTGAAGTAAAGTAAAAGAGGGCCGGCAAGATAGTTCAGCAGTCTAAAGCATCTGCTTAAGCAAGCTTATGCAAAGTGCAGGGACTGAAGTTTTCTTTTTTTTTTCTGTTTGAAAACCTTACTATTTATTTTATTTTATTTTATTGAAGAACAAATATCAATGAGACAGCTTCAAATTAAATTAGTAGGACAGATTCAATAATTAATACATTGTATATTGTTTTTGTAGTGGTTTTTTTGTTGTACAAGGTGCATACATAATGTTCTATTTACAAACACTATTAGATAGGATGCCTCTAATCAATGAATTAAGAGAATGTAGCTGTACCTATCTTTGTTTAAAGCTGAATTGTAGTACAGTTTCAATAATTAATACCTTTTACATTGCTATCTTCCTAGTGGTTATCCATAGTACAGGAAGCAGACAGGATACACTGTCCAAACACTATTAGTGCAAAGCTTTCTTCTCATAGAATTACACAAAATCATATTTATCCTAACTGTACTGTTTATACAAACACAGAATGGTTATTCCTTTGTGTCCCCTTTTTTTTTGTTTAGTCCTGTCAATGATGGATATTCTATTGTCATTCAATTATTATAGGTGCTTGAATTCAGCGAAACAATCCAACACAGTCCAGCAGTCCACAATAATAGTGGGTTATCCGAAGAAGTTGTTGACTAAAGCCATTTACAGCTCAGCTTATTATTATGGTCTTATATATCTCATTTTTATAGTTTTCTGATGGATGGTTAAGACTGACATAAAGCAAGACCTATATAACACAAAATGTAACTTTTACATCTGATGAGGTCAGTCAAGTCCCCTCAGGGTTTATCCTGTAACCCCGTACCCCACTCTATAGATCCTTTGTCAGTGTCAGCCATGTGAATGAGTCACTGCCAGTGCTTGAACAGTTTATAGTGTGCCTAAGGAAAGTCACAGGGAGAGAAAACTTTCTCTCCAGCTTTCACAGAGAGGGACTACAGTTTGATCCCTGGCAACACATGCCACACCAGCCCCGCACTCAGGGCAGGATGAGCCAGCCACAGAAAAATAATAGCAAAACAAACAAAAAATAACATTACCAGATATTGCTACTGATGGGAGTTGGAAAGGCAAGGTGAAGCCCACAGAGTAATCAGTGTCCAGCAGGGAGAAGTCATCTGTTTCCAGCTGTCTTCCATAGCACTGTCCAGAGCATGCCACAAGTGGGTTACCCCTTAACTTCTTTTCAGAGGAAGCTTTTGTGAGCACAGGTTCCTGGCACTCTGGGACACTGCTTGCCTTGCAAATTAAGAAACCTAAATTACTCTGGGTCTCAGTTCAGTGCTCTTTGGAGACTTTCTTCCAGTGTTGTCCACTGTGGTGCCTGGAGAACATAGTTCCTTTGCTGGAATTGAGAAGAAAGTCACAACTGTGTTTTCACTGAGGTGAGAGGGGACCCAAGGAATCAGCAGACAAGCAAGAACTCATAGGTTCTAGGATTAGCCCTTGTAGTGTTGAATATTATGCTATCTCAATTGTTTACCTCTGATGGTCAGTTCATCTGGAGGAAGTTCCCTGGCACTGGCTTTGCCTTAAGACTGCCATGGGCCTTGAAATGGTTCTCATGGATACTCTGAGATTTGGTTTCTCATCTTCTCATTGGAGATAACAGTCTTGCTGCATTAACCTTGGAGTCTCTGGGCAGCATCAGCCATCAAGTCCACAGGGATGGGCACTGGAAGACATCCTCAGCAGGGGGCCCAGATCTCTGCCTCTCAAGTGCCTCTTCTTTTCATTATTTTTTTACTCAAGTCAAGTCAGTAGGCTACGACCTCAGTTTCCTTTATAGTATTCCTGTGCTCTGCCAGGGCTGGAGTCCAGGCTGTAAGACTCAATATGATAGCACTCTAGGTCCTTTACAGCTTCCACAAGCACCACACAGATGCGTTTCCCTTCTGCTCCCTCTCTTCTCCTAACTCCACCTCTGCAATGGAACTTGTTAGACTCGAGATACTCAGTTTGTAGAAGAATCATCTTGCTGACCACAAAGGACAATATCTGAAGAGATAGTCACCATTGTGAGACTATTTTTTCTTATGAGAAGATCTCCTCTATTCATTCTTCCCTAACAAGTTGTCTTAGTTACCTTTCTTGTCACTGAGACAAAATACCCAACACCTAAAGTTAAAGGAGGAAAAGGTTAGTTAGCTCACAGTTTATAGAGGTTTCAGTTCATAGTTGGCTGGCTCCAAGGCTGGTTGACATGACAGGGCACATCACAGAGGAGAAAAAGTTCATGGTGGGCAGAAGGTAGCTAAACAAGCAAGAGAGGACCACCACTCTTTCTATCCCTCATGCCTTATCCAGGCTACTTAATATGCTTAGCACTCATACCCTTAATCCCAGTGCCCCTCACCCTAGCATTGCACCATGAATCACTTCCGCAATCACACACTAGATACACCCACCTCTCAAAAAGCCCCACCTGTGACAGCAAGAGGCCTTAGAGGAACACCTAGACACAAGCTATGGGAAAAATTACCATAGTCTCTGACCTCTAGCCAGCACACATGTGACATCTTGAAGTAACAAGAGACAGAATCAGCAGGAAAAGATGCATTATTACTGCATGGTAGTCATACTTCTCCTACTATGGTTACTGAAGGTGAAAATATTCAGCTCTCATATAGCTTTGGGAGGAATTACTTAAGAGAAGAACAGAAAGGTTTGGGAACAGTATCACAAGGAACATAAAACAGTCACTAACTTCAGAAGTTAGTCCTCTGGGTTCTCAAATAGATATGAAGAAAGGCTCCCAGCTACAGGCAAGCCTACATTTGCCCTAACCCAGGCCAGCACTGAAATCCAGTCCAGGTTTTCCAGAGGGCAGCATCAGAAACTTTGGAAGGGCTGCCACACCCAAGCAACTGCCCCTCAGGAAAACTGGACTACAAGGAGTTCTGCACTGCTTCTTAGGGACTTCTGGCCTAGCTTCCTCAGAGGGAAATTGTGAGCCTTACACAAAGCCACACTCTAGAACAGGCTTCTTGCAGAGGTTAAGGGACCCAGCCAACAGACCACACCACTGAACAAACAAGGCCAGAAACTTCCCAAGTCAGCTCCCTGTAACTGCCCACCTATCCTGGATAGCTGGGGAGGTCCTTGAGGAGTCATTATACTTCTGAGGCCAGAATCACAAACAAATGTGATAGCTCGTTGTAGGTGACCCACAGGCAGTATAATGAAGATCAGAAAGAATGACCTTAAAATGCTACAGAAAGCAGAGAACTCCACCAGTCAAGTAGTCGTGTGAGTTGGACACACTGTGACCCTGACACAGAGCACATCTCTGCCTTCCTGTCCTGGGCCTCACTCCAGTTTCCCGGGGAGCAGAGGTTGAGGTATTTTGACTTTGATAAAACCCAGTTATAGGCTGAATATGTGGGCTGCTTCTTCTGCCAAACCAAAATGTAACAATGAGAAAATTATCCACAGAACTAGAGCCAACCCCTGATTTTCCAAGGCCATTAGGCAAAATGGAGGCTATTTCTTAACTTCTCACCTTGCTTTAGCTAGGATGACCTGGCTTTAGCCCACTTAATAATTAAAATGAAAAACTAGCTAATAAAAATACTTTTGGCTTTCAAAATAAATGAACAAATGAATAAAAGAAGAAAATTAAGCCAACAAAAATGCCTGGTTTCTCAAAGAAGCATTTTTGGAAATGTATAATACATAAGATATAATAAGTACTTGCAGGACAAGAGACAAGGGAGAATGGGAAGGATACAAAGGTAAAACTTACTAGAGATTTACTCAGTGGCAAAAATAAAAAAATAAGAGAACCCTTCTTACCTTTACAAAGGCTCGTGGGTCACACATACATAGCAAGAAAAGTTTCCAATGGATCCCTGCCCTGAATCCTGTCATTCTTCCAATAAGACCTTTTAGAGTGAAGAATTTCTACTGGGGGTATGAGTTTTCAGAGCACACTATCAAGCCCTAGACTTGCATTCCTCAGGAAGGGACAAACTGGGCCCATGCATGTGTCATGACTACGTTGCAGACAGTCAACCCAGCTAGGGAAATATTCATAGCTCCTTAAAATTTTCAAGATCAATGCTTCCTTGGCTACTGTGCATGTGAACCAGCCATTCTGGGCTCTGATTAAAATGCCAATTGTGATTCAGTCTGTCTGGGATTGAGAGCACAGATTCTCTCTCTTCCTAATGAGTTCCCTATGAGGCTGATGCTGTCGATTCCATGGCCTCCACTTCGAAAAGACAGCCTTCAAAATGCACCTGTGTGTAGAGGGGTTGGAGAGAGTTAAGTATCCCAGTTCAAATAAACCAAATTACTCTACTTTCAGTTTCTATCCTGTCTTAAAATAACATTTTCAATTAAAAAAGAAGAGTTACGCTTGAAAAATCTTAGTCATTAATGACAGCAATATTTAGAAAGCATAGAAATGTGTTTCTACTTTACAGTCATTCTTAGGAAAATTCCATTTACAAATTGCTAGTTTTCTTCCATCCTCCCTCCTCCCTAGCTTTCCCTACAACTCCTCTTACAGTGACAATAACTGTGATGCCTACAGAAGGCTCAACAGCCCAGGAGAGGCTCACAGATTGGAAGTAATTCCTAAAAGGGCCAGAATCTTTCAGATGTACCAATTCTCCCTTCTGTCCAACTAGAATGTGAGCAATCTATGCTATTCTCTGAGCCAGCCCCAAATCCCTACAGAGCTTGCTTTCTTGGCAGTTAGTGAGCCTATCACTGTCTGTGCTTTCATTATCCACTCTTAGATCTTAATCATTCTGAGACATTCCTATTTTCCATGTTTGTGGAGGAAAGAAAACAAAAAATAATAAAAGAAATACCCTTTTCATCAAATCCCCACAAAAAATCAGAATTTGTAGAAATGGCCTAATCCTTCAGGGATCCTTGAAAAATTGCTCCCCAGAGTGGATTCAATGGGTGCAGCCAAGTTTTAAATGTCGACCAAGATGAGGTTTCCCATAAATTCACAAATGTCAAATGGAACTAACTCTGATGTGTGTGTCATATGCAAAGAATTAGAAATGATCAGGAAATAGTTCCTGGAAACAGAAATGTAAGTCTTGACATTTGTTCATTAAGTCATTAAAACTCTACAGCTGGAAATGGGGGTCAGTGTAGGGAAAGTCTTATCTCAGGAATTGAGAACCTAAGAGCCCATAGCCTTGAGAAATAAACATTAAATGGCTGAATGGCATTGCATGCTTATTTGGAATTAAAGAGGAATGACAGAAGGTATTCCACAGTGATCCCCCCTTCCCCCAAGAAAAGTCTATGCAGGATGGTGGACCCAGTGCATTATCATTAACCACAAAGAAACATGACTAGTAGTACAAGCTTGTGGCTCAAGCTGTTAAAGTGACAGTCATTGTACCCTCCCTGATATTTCTGTGTTTTGTGATTCATTTCATTGCTAAACCCACCCTTGGGAATATTTGGGGAGTTAGTGTATGCACGCATGTCCGCTTCCATTTCAGCCCAGCTGGCCCAAATTGTCTTGTGTAAGGCCTTAAGATCTAAGAGCGGATAATGAAGATAGAGAAACCCTAGCCTCCTGGCTTCTAAAGATCTTGCTCATTCATGCTGTAAACTAAAATGGGCAGTAAACCAATTGAAGACCCATTTTTAAGTCATTACTCATCCTTCCTTCCTCCCTCCCTCCCTCCCTCCCTCCCTCCCTTCCTCCCTCCTTTCCTTCCTTCCTTCCTTCCTTCCTTCCTTCCTTCCTTCCTTCCTTCCTTCCTTCCTTCCTTCCTCCCTCTTTCCCTCCCTCCCTTACTCCATTTTTTCATTCAGTTTTATCATAAACATTTCGCCAAAATAAGGCCTCTATGATAAATATAGGTGAATAAAAATGAGGACTTAAGAAAATTGAGAGGTGTTACCAGCTGTGAGAAGTCAGGAAAAGCCAAAGCTGTCTTCATTTCCATAACCTAGACCAGTGATAGTAGACTATATTGACTTTCAATGATACAAATAGCCTGCTTTGGCATACATGCTATAGGTTCACCATCACTGACCTAGGACATTGCTAAATGCAATCATGTTTACTAGCACAGTATAGTTTTTACAACTTTATAGAACAGCTTGCTTTTTTCAAGAGACATCAGTGCAGCCCACAAAGCTGCAGCATAATAATAATAACAAAAATCATTATGCCTATTGAGTACTTCTTACAAACTATATACCATTCTTAATGCCTCCTGTCATACAACCATCACAGGCAGAGCCTACAAGGAAGAGACAGATGAAAAAAAAAAAAAAAAAGGAACAGAGAAATATGGTAATTTGGCTCAAAGAAACACAGCTGAGAAACAGAAGTGTTCTGAACCCAGGGTTCAACTTGCTCAGAAGATGACATTTTTTATGCAAGATTCTCAAAGTCTGCATTAGAATCATCCAAGCCCAGGCTACACCAAGTTCAACTAATTCAGACTTAGAATGGTGGGGAGCAGGGTTTAGAAATGAGTATTTTTAACAACTCCCCAGGTGACTCTTGCTTGCAGCCAAATTTGAGAGCCAGTATTTCCAATCACCATTCTCCATCACCTCTTCAGAAATAAGGAATCAGCCCGTAGTCATCAGGACATCGATGTGAAGAGCAAATAAGCATCTTTCAACAGATGGGAGGATTTTGGAAAGGCTGAAGGCCAGAAGCAACCAGCAGGATGTCCTAAAGGCTCTTGCTTGATGTGTTTACAGTGAAGGTGACCTCCTATAGAGGTCTCCAGTGGGAGATGGGTACAAGAGACAGAGATCATGAGTTATGTGAACTAAGCTTGGGATATGATCACATCATTGGGTAGGTGGGAGTTTGTGACATTATGACAGTATATTTGGCTGCAGCAGTAGATTTTTATTTTTATTGTTATTTTTATTAAATTTAGACTGTATTATTCTCATCATTATCCCTGCAGAGGGCTGATATTTCCTGATCTCTGCTCATGTTGAAAGTTAGCTTGACCTTATGACTTGTTTTGGGCAATTAAATGTGAGCCAAAGTACCGTGCGTCATTTCTGAACATAAGCATGAAGATCAAGTGAATGATTCATCATTTTCTGTTCCTCTGTCTACCACATGGGCCAGCAGTTTTCTAGGCAGAAACTGGCTCCATCCATTTCTGTGCTGGGCTGAAGGGGACAAAGGGCAGAGCTGTAACTGATCATGACAGGCATTTTTCATGAGCAACAAATAAACTTCTCTTGCTATAGACAGTAAGATTTTGGGGTTGTCTGTTACCAGGACTGTCCTAACTGATACAGTCAACATACTCTGCTTCCTCTCTACTCTAGAGATGATGGATAATGCACACCGGAAAGTTCCTTTCTCCGTGGAGCTCTTCTCAAGAGGTAGGGATGGGAATAAGCAGTGTTAGTTCGCTTCCCCAGAATACTTTAAATCCTTTCTGAAACTAGAAAGACCATAAATAATTGAAATGAAATTAAAATAAATAGATTTTTCCCTCTCTCTCTTACAAGTGCATTACAGGAGATAGCATTTGAAATTAGACCCCTAAATCCGCCACTCCTCTCACCCCATACTCTAACTTTCCATCAAATAAGAATGAGTTTATTTGCCATGCAAACATCCTCCTGGACTTCCCCTCATACTATAAGCAAGTTAATTTGCCTTCCCACTCTGAAACCTGGGTCTTCACCAATGCAGAAGAAATAAGATGACACAGTGCCAATGACATTTCCCCTTCCAAGTATTGGAAGCAGAAAGCACACTGTGTTGCTTGCAAGAAAAACACCAAGTTACGCACTACATCATTAAAGACATGGAGAAAAGTTACAGATCATTTAATCAAATGCTTTCCAACCTGGTTATAACCCCAGAGAGTCTTATGTAATTGGTGCAGAATGGGACCTGGAAATCAACTTCTTAAAAAAAATAGTTAAGATAGATATACAGCTATTTTCTATTAGTTCAATTATAAGAAAGGTTTGTACTAATATTGTTTAGATAAGATAACATGTCTGCATCTTGTCCTCTAAATTACTACAAAGACAACAATATGCAATGTATTGATTATTGTAACCAACCTACTAACTTGTTTTGAAACTGCTTCATTGTTATTTTATTGTTTTTTCTCATTAAAATGAAAAACAAAACAGAAACACAACTCTCATGGGTTGAAATTTAACCCTACCTTCCTTGTTACCCTCAAATGCTCAGAAAGCTAGAGATCATATATAGTTAGAGGCAGAGATCAAGACTAACATCTCTCATCCATAATCATCTCACTATGGTGAGTTGGTTTTCAGTGACTGTGTTTTTCTAGAATTACTTGCCCACATTAATTTAACCAAGAGAACAATGACACCACCAATGGCTAGGGTTCTTCCTAGTCTATCTTCATGTTCAAGGGATGCCTGTGTAAATTTTATTCAGCAATCAGGGATTGGTAGATATTATACTGCTGAATATTATTTACTAGGCAGATACAGAAAATGCATTTGTTCCTCAAAGCTTTAAAATAGCCTATGCCTTTCAGAGTTGAGACCTGATGTCTTTCCTAAGCTTGCTGGTGGACTGCCCTCACCACACAACAAGCTTGTTTGCTCTTAAGGCTGTAGATCCATATACTTCCATACTAGGTTAGTGTGTAGGCACATGCATGCATGTGTGTGAAGTCAAATCCCTTTTCAGGAATATTTTTATTTGTAGTTTCAGAATAGTGGTATATATGCAAATAAAGGTGTCAATGCTTAGGCCTATTTGTAGAAGCCTCCTCTGAACAGAAATAGCAATAGAACTCTGCCAAAATACAATAGAACATTTAAGACCTCTTTTTGACTGGAGTTAAGCAGTACTTGAAAACCACCTTCCTGCCTATCATTCATCTTCAGTTTTCAAAGCCTAACAGTTCTGACCAAGCCTTTACTGTCCAATATGGTGGCCACTTGCAGTATATGGTACTTGAAACCTGATTAACCCAAGGCACAATGTGCTGTAAGTATAAAATAAACAGTGAAAAATATATAAAATACCTCATTAGTAAAGTTTTATAATGATCATATATAGAATTTATACATATCAGATATGTTGGACTAATAAAACATACTGCTAGCATTAGCTCTTATCTGTTTCCTTTTATAGCTTTTAGAAATTTGACCTCTAGAAAATTTAAAGTAACATATATGACTTGCATTCTAGTTCTACTGGATGGTGCTAGAGTTAAGAAATTACCTTCATGTTCATTTCACTTGATTCAAGCTATAAGTGAAAATTGTTAATGACCTTTGAAGGAGCTGAAGCAGAGTAACGATTTTGTGAAGAGTTCAGACTGCCTGAGTTGTACTTATGCTTTGTCCACCTACTATTTATGTAACTTGGCTATTTAACCTCATTTGTCAAGTGGTAGTAATTATATATGTCTAACCAATGGAGATCCTGTGAGGATTAATTGAGCAAAGTCAATGTATAATGCTAAGAACAACATCAGACAGCTGTGAATGCTCAGTAGATGTTAGGTGTTAGGTATTTATCCAAACCAATTGAATGTTACAATAATTTTAAAAGGCCTTGTAAGGTTTTTCACATTTCAAAAGGTTACGAATAAAAGAGATTCCACATGCAAGCTATAGCATATAAGATCCATCTTAAGAATATACAGTAGTGTTATAAAATAACACCAGTTATCACTGAAAACATTCTTCCTTGTGAGTCATCTGGTCAAAGTTTATCCTTGAGTGTTGCACTTATATGCCAAAATATACTGCTTTAGATATAATCTAGACTTACAGAATCTCAGAACTGGAAGTTGAATCCCTGTCATTTATGCTATATATGAATTACCAATTTCAAAGATTCATGGCACTGTAGAATATTCCCAAGGTTGAAATGATACTAAACCTTCTAACCCCTCTCTGATGATTTAGAAGATATGTTCAGGTTTTTCAGTAAGCAAGGGTCAGTAACAAATGAAGTGTGGAAGTACCCAGCCAGGCACTGTTCTAGGTGATGAATGGAGCTAGCTTTTGCTGTATCATGTGTGTGTCAGTTAGGTAATAAAAACTGAGGATGTTTGACAAAGAATCTACACACCCCAACAGAAGAGCTCACCTCTACATCTCCCAACTTGAAATTTGTGTTATTTGCTTTAACTCTGCAAAGGCGCTTGATCTCTAGGATGACTTTGGCTGAACTGATTTATGGTTCGGCTCAAGGATGCTGGAGGAAACATCTTTCAAAATCTCCTGTCACCTCACCCATCCCAATACTACCCATGTGAAGCAGGCAGCCTTTTCCACATGCACATTTCTGCTTATCCAGAGCCTTGTCACTATAAACCATGGAGATGTGGAGAAACTGAGGAAAAGCTGCTGCTGACTGAAGAAGCGGCTCTGTAAGTGCAGCAGGCCCTCTGGCTGAAGACAGAGTTCCTATGCCTCAGCATGTCTGACATTTGGGACAGGACTTATCTTTATTGTTCTCCTGTGCACTGCAGGATATTTAGCAGCGTTCCTAGCCTATAGCCACTGAATGCCAATAGTAGCTCACCCAAGCTGTGACAACCTAAAATGTCTCCAGATATTGCCAAATGTCCTGAGAGGAGAAACAAATGGCCAAAGTTGAGACCCAGTGGTCTAAACCAATGAGTGTCTACTGTACGTGCACATATGCATCAATCCTATAGCTTGTAAAACAGGTAGATCCTTTTATTTCTATTTCGTTATTTATTTTTGTATTTTAGGACAGGGTCTACAGGGTCTCACTGTGTAGATCAGACCTGTAGTGATCCTCCTGCTTACAGCTTCCCAAGAGCTGTTTTTTTTTTTTTTTTTTTTTTTTTTTTTTTTTTTTTTTTTTTTTTTTTTTTTTTTTTTTTTTTTTTTTTTTTTAATGTGGCTGAGTTTATTACAGAGAACGGTAACAAAATGAGTTTCAAGGAAGAAGACATGGAAACACAAACTGGATGTGAACTTCCTAAACACAGGCTTCAGCAGCCCTGCCACGGATCTGGACGATTTTTTTCTCATCAAGAAATTGAGCTTTAGAGCCATTTCCATGTTATAGATCTGCCAGCAGATTTCATAGCTTTAGCATTGGCAGCTGTGGCAAGGCTTTTCATAATATCTTTGTCATTAATGTCCTTAATGAGCCCATCCATCGCGAGGATTCTGTTTAGTGTCCTGTATAGCATCTTCTATGTTCCCATCTTGCACCAGTCCTGGCAATGAGCTTCAGATATTTTACCATGATACTGGATTTAAGTCTTCACTGCAGCACCTTCCGCCATGCCTCCCCAGCCTGGGATCCAGCTCCTTCATCCGGCGCCCTCAGGCTTCCCAAGAACTGGTATTGGAGGCCCGTGCCACCATGCCCAGTCTCAATGGCAGCTCAGCACTGCTGGGGGTGGGGCCAGCACGTGGTGGTGGTGGTGGTGGTGGGGAATGGATTGAACTCCTGGCGTCTGCACCTACCTACACTGACGCTTTAATCTGTTGAGCTATTTGGCTGGCCCTAGAAGGGCTAGATCCTTGAAGCCCATTCACATGATGCTTTGATTCAGGAGATCTGGGGCACAGCAACACAAAAACCTGTAGTTATAATAAATTTTCTCAAGGGATTCTGATGTGTGTGATCTGAAGTTCATGCATGATAATCACTGATCTTACAGCCTGCATGCATACCCAGATCAAAATTAAGGCTACAGAAAGTGTGAATTTGAAACCAAAGCAGAACCAGTTAAATAAATGAGCCATGTGGTATATAAACTGCTCAATTGTGTAGAGCTACACATGGGAGAAATCAGGTACTGAGATTGAAGAAGTTGTGGAATAGAAAAGAACCCATTTGTAACCTACCACGGGAAATTAAGAATGAGCTGAGCTCACGCTGTAATTTTACCCCCTGGGAAGTACCGAATGCAGGTGAATAATATACTTACCAGGGTTTCACATTAATCTTTCCCTCCCGAAGAAGGAGCTGAGCATTTACAGAATTTCACTTCAGCTCATAATAATCTGACATTTGATTTTAGGTTTAAGCAACTTCCAAAGATCCTGCATGTGGGGAACCAATATTTTGAGGGCTATTAAACAGAGGCACAGTGCCCAGGTGAGTTTTAAGAAAATGAGTGGGTGAGATGGGGTGGCTTGGGGGTACAGAGCCTCCTATAGGAACATTTTTATTGAAATGCCACTTCTTGCATCTGGCCACAATCCCTGGTAAACCCACGAGTGCAACAGGGTTTATGTTTTACAAACCAGCCCTGTTCAGTAGAAAAAAATCTCCAGTTAAAAACCAAAACCCCCATCAAGCTGCCATAGCTAGGTATCTGAGTTTAGGTTAGAAAGAAGCCCTGGAAACAGGGGGCCAAGTACAGACAGTTCTGGTGTAACACTTGTTTTGAAAATGCAAATTTGTTCCAACCTGATTGATACTTTAGGAAACGTTCTAGGCATCGCAGGAATTTCACGTTTGCTTGAGTGAAATTCTGTCTGCAAAGAAACCAACTGAGCCACATTTCCCAAATGCATACGCATATACACCCTCAAACATCTACCAGTTACCTCAGTTCACCTTTGGAGTCAGAGCCATCCATAGCTGTTGCTACAGCTTTCTGCCTAGATCCTGAAAACCCTCCTTCTATCCCTGTATGGTAAACCACAAGCTACAGTTCTCCAATGCCCACTTCCATAAGCTACCTTTGGGACTTTTTCTAGGTAAAGGGCCATATTTATTGTTGTATTTATGCATTTTAAAGCATGTAACACATGTATATCTGTACTACCATTTTTATTAGGTTCCCATCTTATTTTTTATGTACTACTAAGTTTCTGGGCCTTGTGCTCCTAATCCCATTTATCCCACAAGGCTTGTGGTTTTTCTTATGTACATTTGCATAGCACAGTGATTTTCTAGGAATGCATTTGTCATGTTACAGCAGCACTGACTAGTCCATTAAAGGCAAGGAAATGCTGGTAAAGAAACAGAAGTGAGACGGGAAGGAAAGGTAGCTGATAGAGAGGGCGCTGTCAAGCACGTTCCTACTGTGGTGACTAACATTCCATGTCGCTAAGAAATTCTGGAATACTGGCAAAAGACAAGGCTCAGATTTACACCTCGTGAGAGACAATGGTGGTGGGGTGTTTATATACCAACTCTTCTCTGGTCCTCTCAGGTTGAGGGCTATTCCTAGGGGTTGTTAATTCCATACTGCTAGGTAATTAGGAAAGCAAGGATATATGGTTACTGATCAATGGAAACCCCACTGGAGCACACTGATGTGGTAAGACCCAAGGGATATGAATCATCTCCCTCTAAGCATTTGTCATGAAGGGGGAAAAAACAAAAACAGAAGTGGAAAGATATTACAGAGGAAAAAACAAGAGGAGGGCATAAACATTGCCAAGCCTTTCACTATAAACCAGTGTCTGCCAAGCTTGCCTGGTACTCAGGGATCACCCAAGGTTTGTTTTGATACAGATTCCTGGCATCCATGCTACATTTATTGAATCTAATTCTCCAGTCTGAAAAGCATCACTGGGGTAAACAAACTTCTCTTTACCCTACCATCATTCTCCAAAAGTGACTGTCACCCTGAAAGCTTGGGAAACTGTGCCAAAAAAACAATCTGCTATTTCTGTCAGATTCCCACTGGCCCCAGAAGTTCCTTTACTGGTCTCCAGAGCAGCAGAGTGACTGGAAATCCCTGTGGCAGACACCTAAGGTGATGCTCAGCTCCTCCAGCCTGCAATTGCACTCTTTCTCAGGAAACAAAGAGGTCACACCGGCTAGTTGCAGTCATTTGTCTCTTTCCTTAATCTTCAGTGGCAGTAAGTGGCTTATGGAGATTTTGAGGGGCCTGGCGCAGGCCTCTCATCCAAGGTCACATCCTGCCCACCCACAAGTAAGGTCACTTAAGGCCCCAAAATAGTTTTTCTCTCCTTCAAGATAACTCGGCCTTAGGAAATTGTTGTACATTTAATCTCTTTGAGTCTAAGGCCAAGGCAATCCCACCTCACCAACCATGGCCAAGCTGAGAATGCTTGAATGCTGTAGATGGTAGGTGCATCTACAGCTAGGATTGCTCTCTTGTGCACCAGCCTCAATTCCTTATTTTCTCTTAACCCCAAATATGGCTCATTTCTAAACCCAACCAACCAAA
>PVKA01009819.1:0-45741 GCA_004027165.1 Ctenomys sociabilis
TTTTTTTTTTTTTAGCAGGGATCAAACACAACTCTGCACTTGCCAGGCAGGCTCTTATGCCACTGAGCTATCTCCCCAGTTCCATCTCTGCTTCTTTTTAACATTGCACCAAAGATCTGAGACAGTGCAGTTAAGACTAAATTAATTTGTTAGTGAATGAATTAGTAAAAACAAGGATTAGAGAAGAACAAAACCATCAGTACTTGTATGTAGAATGACCATCTAGCAGAATACCTGAGCACAAGTCATCAGACAAATGATTTAAAATAAAAATTTCCAGCAGGGGAGCCAGCTGCATGGTCACTGTGGCATATCAGCAGCTCATAGAATGTTATTAAAAAATGACTGCATGACTCTGAGCTGCGTAGTGAGACCCTGTACCAAATACATAAAAAAAAAAAAAGATTGCACTTATGAGCCAATAAAGGCAAATAAATCTAGCAAACCCTAATCCCATAAGACCTGTAATAAAATTATAAAACTTTATTGAAACACATTAAAGAGAATCTAAATAAATGAAGCAATAACCATGTTTACTGATGTAAAGTCAATGTCACAGAGACGCCGATTCTTCCCAAATTGTAGCTCAGCTGCCCAGTGCCCGGCGGGCTCTGCATGCTTGGCCCCAGGCACCTGCCGACACTGCCGCTCCGCAGCACACTGTGGGTACTTTGGCACCAGGCTGCAATGGCACAGCCAGTGCCCAGGAGAGAAGGGAAGCCCGACCCTGCAGGGTCCGCAGCCTCAGGGAGAAATCACAGGTGCGGGGAATGCTAGCCCCAAGAGAAGTTCACAGCTGTTGTGCACTACAAAGGCACTGAGGGGTTTCACCTCGAAGGACACAGCTGGAGAAAGCAACTCAGCGTGGCACCCACCCTATTGCCAGAAGGGGGTTGACTGGATGTCCTTTTAGGAAGTGATTGATTGTGTGGGACTGAGCCACAGTGGGACACCTTGGGGTGTCCCATGTTACCATGCCACTATGCATGGGTGAGAGTCAGCCGTGGGTGACAGCATGGGAAGGGTGGGGGCTGGGCACAGGTGCCCTGAGAAGAGCATGCTTAGGAAGGGCACAGACCCCAGGGGTCCTGGTCTGGCAAGTGTGGCCTTCAGAGGAGGCTGGAGCTGGAAGTGCTAGCAGTGGCCCTGGGGTCAGCTGGAGCCCCACCCTGCTGCCCACATTGAGCGCAATCCAGTATGGTCTCTGTGCCTTCCCATTTTCCTGTGAACAGTGGAGCATCTTTGTTGGGCTGGTCTCCAAGCTCTGGGGTTACTGGTGGAGGGGCTTCTGGGGTGGGAGAGCCCAGACAAACATGAATCATAGGCTATGGAGCTGGGTGGAGAGGCTCGCGACTTGCTGGCTTCTAAGACTATGGTCCTGCAAGGAAACCATCTGCAGAGGAACATATTCTGGACCCATTTTTCGTTTGTATTTATTTTTATTGTGGTGTGTTTGTGTGTGTGTGTGTGTGTGTGTGTGTGTCTGTCTGTCTGTCTGTCTGGAGTTTTTACCTTTTCCTTTGTCTCCTTTTTTTCTTTTTTAATTTTCTATTTTTTCTTTTCCTTGCTTATTTTTTCTCTTTCATTCAGTACTATTAATTTCCTTATACTCCTTCATAAAATCCACTGTTTCACTGTTCTCATCTCATTTTCCATTACTTTTTTCTTTCTCTTTTTAAAAGATTTATTTATCCTCCAGTCTCAGCCTCCCCAGTGCTGGGATTACAATCTGGTTGTTGCTATCAGTTGGTTTTCTGCCTATCTGCCTATGCCCACGTGTGGATTGTCTTGGTACCATTAACAATACTGCAGCCCCTTTCCAGGGGAATTAGGCACTGAGCACAATATTGGCAGTATCCTCTCCCAAGAGAAGGAGTTCTGGGACAGAGGCCCTCCCTTAGATAATACATGTTGTTTTTGTTTTGATTGTGGAACCGGGGATTGAACTCAGGACCTCAGGACCTTGCGCTTCCTTTAGCAAGTGCTTATTCTACTGAGCTATCTCCCTGCCCCTCTCTGATAGGTCTCCTACTTCCTATTATTTACCTTTCACTTTGCTCCTAATTTTACACTGGGTTTCTTGTAAGCATGTGATAATTAAATTTGTGTGTCTGATTTTTTTTTAATAATACAAATTTTATTAAAAAATAAGTAACATCAAAACTGTTCAGTAAATCTATATTCTACATAATCAAAATAACACCAAATTTTTAAAAATATATCTATATATATGGGCAAGAAACAAGTATGGTTTTTGGTCCCAATACTTTTAAATATATTGTTTTTACCTAAGAAGACACTATATACTAGGTAAACAAAAAGGTAACTTTAAAACCAACGTATGTTAATAGACCTTTATGAATTTGATGAACAGCATAAAAACAAGCTACCAGCATTTAGTGAATTTTTCAAAAAATTAAACAATCTAAATATTAGTATTATTGAAAACTCCTAGACTTAATACTGGATAAAATTTTAAATGATGATATGAATAACTGTTACTTTGGAACAGAAATTTTAGAAAGTTTGTTTTTCCAAGAACATGAAAGTAGGGCCAGGGAGATGGCTCAGTAGAACAAGTGCTTGCCTGGCAAGCATGAGGTCCGGAGTTCAATCCCCAGTACCACAAAAAAAAGAAAAAGGAAGAACATGAGAGTAATTCTGGTATGCTGCACAGCCAGCACTGTTACACTTCTCAGCCCGCATGTATGTGTGCAGGATCAAAGGCAGCAGCCAAAATGTTTGAATTCCACTCAGCTGTTGAGGCACTGATGTGCCGGGCCTTTCTTGCTAAGAATTAACCCGTGAGCTTAGGGTCAAGAACCCAAGGCCTCAGAAAGAAGTTATGCTTGATTTGGTGGGTGGTGAGGTCATTCTGGCCAAATTAGCATCTGCTTTAAGGGAGCCAGGCCAGATAGGAAGGGGGCTGTCCCCGAGATCTGATTCTGTGAGGCCACAAACTGGACGAGGCCTCACACTCAAACAATTCCTGTTCCCTGGAAAGAGAGAGCAGGCATCGGTTGTATCATCAAAAGTGGACACCATCCAGGAGCACACTGGAAATTCTTTGAAATCTCTGTGTTGCTTCTACATCTGAAAAATACAACAGACATGAGGGGAAAAACCAGCTATCTGACCTAGAAATGTAAGACATAACAAATTAAAAAACAAGGGCCAGAGAGATAGCTCAGTGGATGCAACACCTACTGGTACTGTGCCGGTCCTGCCCCTGGGCACACTGAGCTGGCCACCGAGACCAGGCCTGGTGGCACACACCTGTAATCCCAGCACTGGGGAGGCTGAAAACAGGAGGATCACTATGAGTCTGAGCTGTACAGTGAGACCCTGTACCAAATACATTAAAAGAAGAAATTAAAAGGCAGACAAAACATAACAGGAGAACAGCCTTGTCACTGGGAATGTAATATTCTTTTTTCTTTTAAATTCTTTTATTTATTTATTTATTTATTTATTTATTTTTATTTATTTGGGATTACAGGCATGCATAGCACACTCACAGTTCCAGGGCCAGCATGGCATGCAGTACCAGGGATTGAACTCGGGTCCTTGAGCTTGCCAGGTAGGCTGCTGAGCTCTCTTCCCAGCCCAGGAATGTAATATTATGAAGACAAAAAAGTACAGCAGAGAAATATTATTTTAAACAAAGCAAGAAAAGTCCATAACAACAAAAGGTATTTTTGGAGAGAGCCAACTAGAGGAGAAAAAAAACAAACACATAAACACCATATTAAGATCTGTTAACCTGACAGAAAGATAAGGTGGAAGAGGAATCCCATGCAGCCTGAATGCTGAGAAGAGCTGAATGAGAGAGCTGGTGTCCTGGACTTCGCCTTCATGCAGAAAACACTTTTGAACTCTGAGCTCAAGAAATTCCGACTTGTCTTGTGCTGGGCTGCAGAGCTCCACACAGCAGGAATCTATTTCAGCAGTCAGAGAAGTGGGCTTGAGAGCTGTGGTGCTTTCAGAAACATTCTCTCCTATCACTTGACAAGTGTGAGTTTTACATTGATGGAAGCGTTTGGCCACATGGCCTAAGCCAGGAAAATAAGTTAGGAACTCACACTTCAGTGTAGGAGACACTTCCAGAAATGTAAGAGACACTTCTAGGTCCTCGTCTCAGTCCAAGAAACCAATATTTGTAATCCCAAAGTTACGTTATTGGAATCCCATCAAGTTGATTCCAATCTACCACTTTCCATGCAACCCATGGCGAAAATGAAGATACTAAATTTTTTTTTTTTTTTTTTTTTTTTTTTTTGTCTTTTTGAGACAGGATCTCACTATGTAGTTCAGGCTGGCCTTAAGCTCACTTTGTAGCTCAGGATGGTCTCAAACTTACAACAATCCTCCTGCCTCAGCCTCCTGAGTGCTGGGATTACAGGCCTGCGCCACCACACCCGGTGAAGTTCTTCAAAACCACTAAATTATATCTTTAATCATCGGGGAGTCAAGGGGCTCTAGGTCCAGCCACGAAGATGGCTTTCTGGAACCAAGAGTGTGACCCAGGGCCTCATCCAGTTTTATTAGTGGAGGAGTGGCTTCAGGAGGATTGACTGAGAACTGTGGGAAGTAGGTGACTACTGTGAGCTGAGCTAGGCGGGTGGCCTACATTTACCTCTGCCATATGCAGAGAGGATATGCAGAGAGAGTAATCTGCATTATATAGTATTTAATGTTTTGGGAAGTCTTGTGCTTCAGCTTTGATGTAGTCTTTCAAGACCCAGGAAGTCATAGCCTCTATCTTGAGGCTTGATCTCAGCTGGCGGCATGGAGCATTAGCTCTACTCTCCTGTCTCCACCAGCTCACATTAAGGAGCAGCAGGCTTATCAGGGAAACACACATGCCACCTTCAAAGACTATCACCAGCACCTCAGCTAGACCAATACTCTATGCTTAAGGTCAATTGAAGGATAAACAGAAGTCCTAGCCAGCTCTGTACATAACAATATGAGGAAATAGGATCAGGCTCAGTCAAAATGGAGATAGTCGCTCTTCTTTCAAGGAGAGCTGCTCCTGTGGTCCTCCACACTTAAGGAGCATTTTTGTGTGTGTGCGTGTGCTTTAAACAATTTATTTAACTGAAATGGACTTACATTTGTTTCTGAAGTGACTTCCATTTATTTTGATACGTCTTTTCCCCATGGTGATTTACAGGATCTTCAAGCCCATACAAATATTGGGATATTTGGGCATACACCTGCACAAGAAAAAGAAAAACACTGAAGAGTAAAGAGTCACCGCATACCTGTTCAACTAAGAAAACCACCCTTACAGCACAGGATGGTTTTATTTTTACGTAGGACCTAGAACACATAAGCTGCCAATTAGGTGCTGAATGGCAGAGCAACACCCCGAGCTTATGCCATGAATTCGTAGGGAATAGGTGCCTCAGGTCCCTTCCCATTGGTCCCCACAAAGTACGCTTCTCTGGGAGGAGCAGGCTGGCACTTCAGTTGAACCCAGGTACCTTTCTTTTTGGCTTCCTTTTTTTTCTGATCATTTTCCTTGACACGTTTCAGGAAACTATTATGACTTTTTGAGTGTTTAATATGCTCACTACGCACATTAATCCTCTTGGCAAGTATCTTGCTCTTACCTTGCTTGTTTACAACAGTGCTAACAGCATGCTGGTAACGCTGTAGACTCTTCCCTTCATGGTAATATTTGTGAGGCATGCTTTTTTTGCACAGTGCCCATTCCCTTGATGTCTACAATGTCACCCTTTTTGTAGATTCACATATATATGGCCAAAGGAACAACTTCATGTTTTCTAAAAGACCTGGAGAACATATACCAAGTTCCCCTCCTTTTGGCCTTTGTTAGTCATTTTGGCAAATTATTAGAAGATGGCAGTTCCAGCTGAAAGGTGCCCCTGAAAGCTCTTGACCACTTCTTAAAAATGTAAAATGTTATTTGGTTAGGTGGTATGAAAGCTCATGGCATGATTTACAAATGCTTTGTTACTGTTAGTGTTATATTTGCAAAAATTACAATAGATATGGAACAGTGGTTTGCAAAATCTTTTATTTTGGTATGAGACTCAATATACTTGTAAAATCCCCAAAGATACCTCAAGTTCTTCAAAACCACATTAAGTTTACTTTTTCTGTTGTGTTGTCTCTCCTGAAATTTTCTGAAAGCTTCCATGACCCCATAATGATTGCATTCTGCATAACCTGAATAATGAACACTATGTGGATGATACCAATGTCTTCTGCCTGCTGGGGCAGCAGCTAGGCCTCCTTGGGTTGTGGCTTCAGAGGCTGCAGAGAGCCAGGAGGGCTGAGCACTCCTGGAGAATGAGCTCCCCAGGTAGCTGTTCCTGAACAGGGCACCCTCAAAGCAAAGTCTTTTGAAGCAGTTTGCCTTTATGTTTTTGTACCCTTGAGCCAGTGAGATTGTGCTGATTCCTGAGATGCTTTCAAAGTATCTTTCCTGCTGTCCTGATGCAAGGTACTTGGCTTATTTTTATTTGTTTGCTTGTCTTTATTTTTTTTTTTTTAATGTATTTAGTACAGGGGATACAGAGTCCACAGGGTCTCACTACATAGATAAGACTCACAGTGGTTCTCCTGTTTTCAGCCTCCCAAGCTCTGTGATTACAGATGCGTGCCACCACACCCAGTCTCTTTCACTGTCTCAGCATGCCATGGGGGTGGGACCAACATGGCACCCCGGGGATTGAACCCCAGCCCCTGTATCTGCCTAAGCAGGCACTTTAGTCTGCTAAGCTATCTGGTGGGCCCTTGTCTTTAATTTTTACAAGTATATGTTTGCAGCATATGGGCTGGTACATAGACACATCACATCTCAATCCTTTTTACTCCCCCCCTTCTTTCCCTAGATTCCTTTCCCATTGCTGCTGAGTCAGCCGCCTTATTTCTTAGCATGGTTCTTTTATTTTGCTCTTTAAATTACTTATATGTTGGGTCTCTCATATAAGGGAAATCATATGATATGTAATGGTGTCCACCCAGTAAAAACACAACCAGCATGAACTTAGGGTTCTGAGAGGAACCTCCAGGAGTCACCCCAGAGGAGAGTCTGCCAGGAGCTCACTGACTGGGTGTTTGGGGAGTTTAGTGGGGGTGAGCTTAAGCGGAGTGAGGTGAGAGGGAACATGACACTGGGGGAGCAAGAGTAGCTGAGCAGCAACAGTTGATGACAGTGCATGGCGCAGCAGTGGCTGAGGCTTTGCTGTGACACAGCCACATCAGGCGTGCTGGGCTCTAGTAGAGCAGGAGCTGTGGCAAGAAGCCACAGGAGCAAATCTGTGACTATCCCTGAGCCCAGCTATTTGGAAAGCTGGAGGCGAAGAGGGGCTAGACTCCTCATAACCGTTTGTGACTGACTCATTTCACTTGGTGTTATGACCTCAGACCCAGGGATTGAACTCAGGACCTCATGCTTGTTGGGCAAGCACTTATTCCACTGAGCTATCTCCCCTGCGCTGGTATTATGGCCTCAAGATCCACCCTTTTTCCTACAAATGACTCATTTTCCTCTGACTGATGGCTTAGTAGTGCTCCATTAGGCACATACACATTTTCTTCATCTGCTTGTCCATTGATCTGCACAGAGGCTGCTTCCATGATTTAGCTACTGGGAATTGTGCAGCTGTCCATATGGGTGTGCACTTATTGCTGCGGGACAGTATCCTTAGCTGTTCAGGAAGACACCAGACAAGGGGTGGCTCAGCCTCGTGGGACTTTTAGTTGTAGTCCTCTGAAGAACTGCATACTGACGTACAAAGTGGTTAATCAGTTGTCCTGTTTTACATTTCTACCAACAGTGTAGATGGTTTCCTTTTGCCCCACATTGAGCATTTCCTGTCCATGGGTCTGCACTGGTCACCAAGTTTCACTGGTCATTACTTTCCTGAAGTCCAGGAGAGCCAATTAAGTTGGATTTCAGATAAAACTTTGTTAAGTCTACAATATCACATAGTTGTACATTGTGTGTGCATTTGGACACAATATGGAAGTATGGGCATATGGATACACTTTTTTATACTCTCCAGGTAATTCTAATGTATGGAATGCCCCCCTTCTTTATTTTTATTTTTTTGTCATTTTGAAACAGAGTCTTGCTGTGCAGTTTGGGCTGGCCTTGAGCTCATTTTGTAGGCTGGTTTCAAACTCAAAATGATCTTCCTGCCTCAGCCTCCCAAGTGCTGGGGTTACAGGTGTATGCTCCCACCAGGCCTGGTCTTCCATAGTGTCTAGAATGGGCCCATGAGGTGGAAACACAGAAAGATGTCCAGGAATGGTCTAGTCTGACATATTTGGGGTCTCTAGAGATCTGCTGCAGGTAGAGAACAGAGCTGAGACCTGCACGTCTGACCACAAACACCCAACAGTCAGAGGGAGACAGGGACCTGCTGGGCATCTTCAGGAGGGCAGGGCCCTTCCTCATGAACAGAACTGTGTTCCACGTGAGCCCTGAAGCCTGGCCGGGAAGCCCCAGTGCAGTCCCTCATCCGGCAGGCTCTTTCTTAACAGCAAGGCAGCCCTGAGCACTGGAGGGCCACAAGAACTACCAAATTACTGAGGCAGGAGGATTGTTGTGAGTTCGAGACCAGCCTGAGCTACAAAGTGAGTTTAAGGCCAGCCTGAACTGCATAGTAAGACCCTGTCTCAAAAAGACAAAAAAAAAAAAAAAAAAAAAAAGAACTACCAAATTGTAACCAGAGTGTCCCCTCCATGTAGCCAGAGTTGAGAACCAGTCCACTGTGTGCAGTCTGCATACCACGTGTTTGTTTCCTTTTCTTCTCTCCTGAGTTTCGGACAAATTGCACTTTAAAGCCCCACAGCCATGCTGTGTGAGTCTTCACTGAACTGAAGCGAGAGGATTGGCTCTATGACAGATGTTTCCTACAGCAAGGAGTCTCTGTCCCCAGGGCACACCCTCACTGCCCCAGGGTCTGTTAACTCTGGCCACCAGCCGAGCTGAAGTTCTGATTCAGGTCTGGGCTGAAGCCCACAAACGTTGCATGCCTAACGACGAGTTCCCAGGTGACGCTTATGTCTGGGCAGCATCTGTTTAGCAGCATGAGAAAATGTTCTCAGTTTCAGCAAGGCCTGGATGATCACAGCCACACGTGGAGATGGGCTGGGGGTGGGGGCAGAGGGCTTGCTGGTCAGGGGCTAGGAAGGCCAACAGGGACGCAGGGCACAGGCTGTGACCTAGAGCCCGGATAACAGTGGGGTTAAGACAGTAATGCCTGAAGCATTGGCTGGTGGAGTGTACAGGAAGCTGTCACCCAAGTGTATGGCTATTTGTCACCGCGGGTGCCTGGCCATGCACATGGGTCCTGCAAGCTGCGCCCAAGGACCCACATCATGGTCCAATCTGAGATCATCCACACTCTGCAAGGGAGGAACCTAACATTTTTTTTTTTTTTTTTTTTTTTTTTTTTTTTGAGACAGGGTCTCACTGTGCAGTTCAGGCTGGCCTTAAGCTCACTTTGTAGCTCAGGCTGGTCTCGAACTCACAACAATCCTCCTGCCTCAGCCTCCCTAGTGCTGGGATTACAGGCATGTGCCACCACGCCCGGCACCCTAACATATTTTGAATGAACAAATTTAGACCAATACCAGCTCATTAAATAATTGAAGGGCTGGCCAAATAGCTAAGCGGATTAAAGCGCCTGCAAGCAGGCGCAGGGACTGGGGGTTCAATCCCTGCCCTTGCCGTGACGGCCCCACCCCCGGGCTCACGGAGGGGGCAAACACTGGGTGTGGTAGCGTGTGCCTGTAATCCCAGCTCTTGGGAGGCTGTAAACAGGAGGATCACTATGAGTCCGATCTAGTAGTGGGACCCTGAACACCCCTTTCCTAAAATACAAAAGTAAATAATTGACTTGAGGAAACCAGGCTACTCCGTCTTTGGTGTGCTTCCCTGGAGAGCGAGAGCGCAGGCAGGGTGCTCCCAGGGCTGAGAGCGCAGGCCGAGCTGGGCGCCCTCTGGCGCCCACAGTGGGCAAGTGTCCGGGAGCCCGGGGGGAAAGGCCGGTCCATCGCTCCCTGGCAGCCAATCACATTTCTTCCCAAACACCAGCTTTGGAAGGAGCTGTGATCTTGAGACTGTCCCTGTCCCCCATTCCCCCCCACCCTCGCAACCGGGGATTGAATTTAGGCCCCTGCTCTTGCCAGGAAAGCGCCTCTACTGAGCCGTCTCCCTGGCCCCCTGAGACTGTTTTTAAGGACAGTGGACTAAATAGACACGCGCATTTATTTAGAAACATCCACCATGCAAAGAGCCGAGGGGAGGCTGGGAGGGTCAGCACGAGGGCGATGCCCTCTCTGGAGACAGCGGGTGTGGGCGTCTGGATTGTCCCTGGCGGCCCTGCTCTTCAAAGGGCTCTGACCTCAGGTTCTTCCTACAGACGAGACCGTTGCAGTAGGCGAAGGACACCTCGCAGTTCTAGCGAGAGGGTGTCTGTGCCCTTCCTGTGCTTGGTGACCTCAGCCTGGGAAGCTGTGAGTGGAGCAACCGCTCCCACGGAGGAAATGGGCTACGGACGCTGCCTGCCTCGGCCTCCTTTCCTCCTCCAGGATGCTTGCCCGTGGCTGGGGAGGTGCAACACAACAGGCAGGCCACGGTGGGCTTTCTAGCTGCGCTGTTGGCAGAGGTTATGTTTTCAGGGGTTTGGCCCAAGAATGACGGAGTCCTAAAACTTAGGTAGGAACCTGGCCTTGCTGCCCCACCCTGCCTACACTTCCTGCACAGAGAATCTTGAGGCCAAAGAGAGAGGAGGGCCCAAGGTGCCCCAATCCAGAGACCTAAAGTCCTAGCCAAAGCCCCCGCTGTCATCCTGGGTACCAAGCCTTTAAACACATGGACCATTGGGAAACACTCAAAATCCAAACTATAACAGGCTGTGGTGGCGCATGCCTGCAATCCCAGCTACTGGGAGGCTTTATATACAAAGTATATAAAGAACTCCTTGAGTTTAAGCTTGCCCTATACAGCAAGACCCTGTCTTAAAACAAAATGAAACAAAATCCAAACTATAGTAGTGGATAGGGATTGAAAGAGGCAAGAAGGTCCCTTCTAGGATGGTGGGACTGTTCTGTGTATACATCTGGGAGGGGATTATAGAGGTCTGGATACATGTACAAAATCAAACATTTCAGATTTGTGGTTTTAGCTGGCTGTGGTGGCACTTGCCCACAATCCCAGCTACTGGGAAGCTGAGGCAGGAGGATTGCAAGCTCTAGGCCAACCTGGGCAGTTTAGGTCCTGTCTCCAAAGAAAGAATTAAAAAGGGCTGGGGATATAGCTCTCTATTACAGGGCTAGGTTCATTCTCCAGTACTACACAAACAGGCAACTGAAGTAATAAAACAAGGTGTTAGGCTGACTGTGTCTTTGTTTTTGTTATATGTACAGCATCCCTTAGTTTTTAAAAAGACATAATGCTATAAGGAAAAAAAATCACAATAGTGTGCATTGTAAGTCCATAAGAAGTAGGGAAACAGAAATTTATTATTTGCTTAAACAAAGACTTGAGATGATCCACAGGAATTAGAGCTTGAGAGGGAGTGGCCAAGGAAAGGAGAAGGAAAATTATACAATATGTATTACTTATTTGGAAAAAAATTGAATTAAAAAAAGCTGGGCATGGTGGCACAGGCCTGTAATCCCAGCACTTAGGAGGCTGAGGCAGAAGGATCCCCATGAGTTCAAGGCCAGGTTGGGTTGAATAAACTGGCTCTACACCAGCCTGCAGTACATAGTGAGACCCTGTTTCAAAATAAATAAATAGAAACAAAGTATATAAAGAACCTAGCCTGGGAATTGTCAAGGGTCATTCTATATAATTTTTTGGGGAAAATTCATTTCATAATTAATTGCGTTAGGGCTTGCCTGAGGCCCTGCTATGTGACTAATATGCCAGACATAAGGTGTCACAGTTTAGGTCTCAAAGCTTCCATGAGGCTGGGATGCCCCAGGCAAGACTACAGGGTGTTGAAGACATCCTTGTTCCTCCAGAACCCAGCAATAATGAAAAAAGGGTCTCACCATGGGGAAAGGACCACTCCTTAACAGCAGCTCTCATCAACACCAACATCTCCCTTAGCCTGAGATCACCATAAGCTGGTGCCACCCATCCCCTCTCACAGATCTCCTCCAGCAGTAAATGCCAGGTTCTGGCTGCCCCATGGTCTTTTGTTCCCTATGGACAACTGGCTGGCCCAGTGCCCTGCTGCATCGTTACTGTCTCTTGCTTTCTTGTCACTGTGCCCCTGTAACACCTTGCAGGAACTTGGGGTCCACTGCAGAGATCTCCACTAGGAAATCTCTGCACATCAATGGGTGAATTTGGGCCATTTACCTCTATTTGGAAATGTCATGTATCCTAATTTTGCACTCTCTGTTTACATAATTTATTTCCTCTTTCTTGAAGGTGTTGCAGCGGTTAGTCAGCGTCTTCTAAGTGACCTGTGTCAAAGGCTCATTCTCCAGCCACGTGCCACCTGGAGGTGGTGTGGCCTTGGGGAAGGAGGTGAGTCATTAAAAGCATGACCTTGGTGGGGACAAAGGGTGGCTCCAGGGCATGGTGGCATGTGGCGGAGGGCAGCAGTTCATGGTGGTGGTGATATATGGAAGTGAAACTCCCAGCCTGACCTGGATGAGTTCGTGTTCTCTAAAATGGAAGAATGATTTTAAGAACAAAGGTTGAGGGTAAAACTTTATTTGAAAGAAAAGTTTTTGTCAGAGAGGGACAGAAGGGGGACCTGAGCAGGTTGCTCGGGGAAGCTGTCTCTTCCAGGGACTTTTATAGTGTAAAACCATGTGGGGCTAAGGTCTCACTTAGGGGTCTCGCTTAGGTAGATGCAAGATGGGACAAACTATGTTCAACCAATGGGATTACAAGCACCATTACTCAGGTAAAATTGATTAGGTCCAGGACCAAATGGGGTAGCGAGTCATGTAGCAAGTGGGAATGAATATAAAACAGGACCTTATCTGGTGGCCTTCAGACAATGATTTTTCTTGACTAATGAGCAATTCTGGATGCCAACCTTTTAGGGGGTTAGCATTTGTTTGATCCTTAGGTCTGGCTCACAGCAGGAGCATCTCCCACAGTTGTAAGTATCTGGTCTTTGTCATCTCCTTTGAGGGCCTGACCCTATCTGACTGCCTATAATATTTCTAACTCAGGCTGCCTGCAATAGCGGGACAGCAAGGGAGGGAGCTTTTCATGGAGGCCAGAACTTAGCAAGGAACAAGACAGGGGGGTAACAAGACTCTTTCTTTCCCTTATATATTGCATACAGACTGCTTGGATTAGGTGGTACAAAGCCAGTTGGTGGTCTGATCTACCAATCAGACGCCCTTAATCCCAGCATCACACACTAGATTCTACCATCTCTGAAAAAGCCGAAGACTGCCTGAAGCTCTGGGAGGACAGCTGGACACAGCCATTACAGGACACCTACCCTCCTTTTCCTCTCTGGCTCCCTGTAGGAAGGAACAGGCCTCCTCTTCACATTCACCAGTCATCGTGCACAGTGCTGCCATAGGGCCAAGGCAACAGGGCTCAGGAACTGTGGACTGGAACCTCTGAACCTTGCACGGGAGTAAACCTTTTCCCTTGTTGATCAGGTCCTTTGGTACAGTAATGAAAGCTGATTGGCACAGTTGGGGGATGGGTTTTGTTCTTCCCTTCCCCATCCAACAAGGGTGATCTTGAAGTTCCATCTGCTTGGCATTTGCTTGAAGTCAACCTGCTTACTTAAACGCCTCCTCTTCTCATTTCTAAAGCTCTCCACGCTCTCCTACCACGCTGCCATGAACCTGACATATCTTTATTCCTACCTTAACCTGTAGTCCTTCTCCCACACATTTTGGGATTCTAGACTCAGATTCAGAATAGGAGGGGGGAAGAAGTATAATTCCTTGTTGTGGATCTGTGGGTGGTAAATCCTTTGAGTTCTTCTATACATCAAAATGCCTTTGTTTTGTCCTCACCTTTAGAATAGAGATATGTCACCCTTTGGTCTAGTGTCCCCCCACACACACCCCAGTTCATGTGGTCATAGAGCTTTTTCAAAGGTAGCTGATTCTGGAATAAGGCTGGGAATAAGGGTGTGTGGTTAGTAAATCAGGGCACTAATTGCTTTGGCATAGTTCTGGCTAGGACTAAGGGTGTGAGTGCTATACCTGCACATCATCTAAGGGACACAGGCTTATCTTCTCTCTCTCTTGCTGCTTTGGCTGCCTTCTCTTGCCATGAACTGCCTTCGTGCCAGCCGATTACGGACTACAAACTGTAGTACAAACCCTCTACAAACTGTGAGCCAAATACACCTTTCCTCCTTCAACTTTGGGTGTTGGGTGTTTTGTCTTGGCAGTAAGAAAAGTAACTAAGATGACAGTGAAGCTGGAGGTTCAAGACTCTTCTCCTGCAAGTAGAGCTTTGGTTGTCTTATCTTCTTGCTAACATCAAGTCTAATACCAGTTTTCTCATTGTTTTGGAGATCTGCCACCTACACCCTCTCCTGTGGGTTTTAAGGTTGTCCTAGAGGCTGTAATTTTATTATTCTGGATCAAGCCATTGCTTGAAACCTGAGGAATATTATTTTTCAGTTGTCAAAAATCATGTTTTTCAGGCTGGGGAGATGGCTCAGTAGAATAGGCACTTCCCTGGCAAGCACAAGGGCCTGGGTTCAACCCTCATTTCCACCAAAATAAAAAATAATAAAATAATAATAAAAGAAATTTATAATAAAAGAAATCATGCTTTTCTTTAAATACTGTGTCCCTTACGTACTTTCTTTGGGGACTCCAGCCTAGAGGGGTGCTGACATGTCTCTATATGCACAGCAAAGCCTCATGATTCGATGGTTGTACACAGCTTCTTATTTTGCAGGCCAGAGGCCAGAAGTCCTGTCGAGGTGCTGGCCAAGTCTCAGGAACCACTGGCTCCATCCAAGGCAGAAACACAATACAGGGCTGTGGTAGAATGGCAGAAAGGGACAAGGACAGCCCCAAGGAAGCGTTAGCTTCCTCCCTCGAGCCCAGTCAGCAGTGAGTTCACTGATGAGGTTGGTACCCTCACCCACCCTAGGAGTTTCTTAATCCAAAACCAGGCACGGTGGCGCACACCTGTAATCCCAGGACTCGGGAGGCTGAGGCAGGAGGATCATTGTTGAATTTGAGACCTGCATGGGCTACAAAGTGAGCTCAAGGCCAGCCTGAACTGCAGAGCCAGACCCTGTCTCAAAAAGATAAACAGGAGGCTGCAGAGGCCAGGGAGGAAGATGCTGTAATGAATGATCCACAGTTGTGCATGGCTGCCACCGCTGCTGCCAGCTCCAGAGACTACCTGCAGCCAGCCGCGGCCACCCAGGACTCCCCTAGCCCTCGCCCTTGGTATGGCTGGCTGCAACATGTAACAAAATCGGGTCCCCGGAAATGGAAGTAGCCTTGGCCGCTAGGGCGCTGTCCCAGCCGCCGTCCCAGCCCACGTCCTGGAAGCTGGTCCCCATCAAGCCCAGCCCTCTCCCGCTCAGCCCCGGCAAGAAGAGTCGGCCTCTCGTCCCCCAAAGGCAACGTATGGCGGATCCAGGGCTCTTAGCTGAGTGCCTCCTATCTGGGTGGCCAGCCGATGTTCGCCATCCAGAATTCTGCCATGGTGGGCAAGGGCACCCGCTCAGGCGCAGGCATCCAGTACCAGGCGGTCCCACAGCTGCAGGCGGGCGGCACCCAGGCCATCCAGGTGCAGCCTGGTCTCACCAACCAGATCCAGATCATCCCCGGTGCTGACCAGGCCATCGTCGTGCCCTCGCCGCCCAGCCGCAAGCCCGTGCCCATCAAGCCGCCCAGGCCCAGAAGATGAGCACGGCCCTCAGGCAGAGCGGGGTCAATGAGGTGAAGCTGAGGGGCGGGGGCAGCAACGTGACGCTCACCCTTGCTAGTCAACAACCTCATGAACGCTGCCAGGGACCCTGGAATCCCGGCCCAGCTCCTCACCGACAGCCCCCCTGCCCCACTGTTGGAGACCTCCAAGAAGGCCAAGAAGAAGGGGCTCCCCACGGTGCAGCCATGGCCATGGCCATGGCTGAGCAGATGGAGACAGTGCTGACTGCGAGACATCATCACGGCTGGCAACAACCTGCTCACCGTGCAGAGCCTGGGGGCGGTCAGCCCACTGTGGTGCAGTACGTGCAGGTGGTGCCGCCCAAGGCCGAGCCGAAGCAGCTGGTGCAGATCCCCACCCAGATCCAGCTGCAGGTGAAGCAGGCGCTGGCCCCGGAGGTGCAGCCTGGGGAGAAGCTGTGCCACAAGGCCTGCACCTGTCCCAACCTCAAGGACGAGAGAAGAGGTCTGGAGAACAGGACAAGAAGCATGAGTGCCACATCCCAGACCACAGGAAAGCTTACGGAAGATGCTCCTGCCACGGGCACCTGTGTACCTGCACACTGGTGAGCGGCTCTTCCTGTGCAACTGGCTCAATGGGAAGTGTTTCATGCCCAATGACGAGCTGCAGAGGCATACCCGCACCCACACAGGGGACAAGCGTTGAGTGTGCCCAGTGCCAGAAGTGCTTTGTGAGGAGCGACCTCACCAAGTATTATAAGACCCACCTGATCACCATGAACTTGTGAGGCCAGTGAGGTGGGAGGCCCTGCCCACGCCAACCCCTAGTTCCCTATCCTGCAGGCCAGGCTCCTGTGGTGGCTGAGCCCCCATAGGAAGAGGCTTTCCACCAGCCCTTCCCTTCTCACCTGGAGCTCCAGCCGGCCTGGCTCAAAGCCACCAGCCCTCCCAGTGAGATGTTCTAGCCCAGGATATTTTGGAACCCTCCTTTCCAAAGGAAAACATGCATTTCACTCTGTCAGGGAGCAAAGCGAACCCCTTTCACCCCCTCCCTACCGTAGCAATCCCAGCACTAGCACTACCAAGGTGGCATCGTACCATTGCCCCGCCCCACCCCAGCCACTAGGGCCATCCCTGGGGCCTGCAGCCCTCCTCAGCTGCCTCCACAGCGGCTCAGATGCTGCTGGAGACATTCCAACTTGTACCCAGGAGGGTCGACAGTGCAGTGGTCCGTCTGCAGAGAACGCTGCCTTACACTCTGCTTCGGATGATGAACACTGTGTATCGGGTTTGGTTTAACAAGTTTTATTTGCTTCATTCCTCATCTCTTTGGTTGTCAGCTCTCCACGCCTGATTTCAGTTAGGGTTTTGGGGGGCAGCGGTGAGCATATGAACTCTTTGTCTTTTTTTTTGTTGTTGTTGTTGTTGGCAGAACAGGGGATTGAACTCAGGCCCTTGCGCTTGCCAGGGAAGCGCTTATTCCACTGAGCCATCTTCCCAGCCCCAGAACTCTTTTCTCATGCCACGTTGTTGCCACCCAGGTCCAATCCACTCAGATGCCCTCCCACCCAGCCTGTCACCCACCCGGCTCTGGGTACAGTGTGTATTGAATAATGGACGACTACTTGTACTACATGTTTTAAAAACATTGCTTAGGGGCCAGGGAGATGGCTCAGTGGAATAAGCACTTCCAAGTGCAAGGGCCTGAGTTCAATCCCTGGTTCCACCAAAAAAATTTAAAAAATAAAAAAAACATTGCTTATTTTTTAGGCTTTTATTCTTTATTTATTTGTCTTTTTGAGACAGAGTCTCACTTTGCAGTTCAGGCTGGCCTTAAGCTCACTTTGTAGTTCAGGCTGGTCTTGAACTAACAATCCTCCTGCATCAGCCTCCAGAGTGCTGGGATTACAGGCATGCACTACCATGCCCAGCTTGAGACTTTTAAATTAAGTGAATTTTTTAAAAAGATAAATTAAAGCAGGAATTTCTTCATCCAGTCAAATTGACCAGATTAACTATAGTACCAGGGAAGGACATAGGCTCAGATGTCAGGATTAGGACAACGCCATCTTCTGGGGTTCGGTCAATCTGTCTCTACACTTCCTTTCTTTCATTTTATTGTGTATGCTGCACATTCTTTCTTTCTTTCTTTTTTTTTTTTTTTTAATTTTTGGGACCAGCTGGTAAATCTTTATTAGGAAAGCAAAACCAAATTGGATGTCCTTTGCTTTAGGAGAACATACTTGAAATTGTCTTGATAGGGGTGTTCTGTCGCCCTTATATTCTCTAGAGCCTTTTTATTTTTATTGTGTAGTTTTCTGTATGAAAATCGTATTTTTATCATACATCCTTTTTTGGATTGCTGTTCGCTCTAACACCTTTATCTTCTCATGTCTGAGGTTTCTGAGTCACTTTTTCAGTGCGAATGGATGTGACGCCTCCCCTGCCACAATATCTCTGAGGACACTGGGACTCTGCTTCCTCCAGTCTCAGCCTGTATCCTCCACTGTCATCCCTCTGTGAAGTTCATCTTATGGAGTTGCCTTTCACAAAGGTTCAGGGAAGGACTATACCCTGTGTTGCAGGCAGGGCCCAGGAAAGGGTGCAGCTGGCCGCTGCCTCTGCTCCTGACCTGTGCCCTTCAAGGGAGCTGGTGGGGGGGACCAGCTCCTCAGTGACAATGGTGGCTGCTGTTCTGTTCCTGCTAAGGCTATATCTACCCTGCTTTATCCAGAAACACCTCCCCTAAAGCCTGCTATGTGGCTGGTGGGGGCAGGAGGCCATCTAGGAATGCCTGGTCCCACAGGAGGACACTGGCTCTCCATGGGCCCCGTGGGCTGGGCACACTGGGATTTGCCTCTCCTGTACTTGACCCCCTCCTTCCTCACCACTGTGAGGCTGAAGCTCTTCCCTCTTGGATCTGTTCTCCCCTAAATATCATAATAACTCCCCCAGTTTTGAGACAGCTTTTTATTTTTTCTCCTTGGTAAGGCTTGGGTATGGGAGGGAGGGCCATCGAGGGAAGCCTGCTGTCATCTGAAATCCTGAGCTCAGAGGGAAAGCTTCAGTGAAAAGCAGTAGTTTTTCCTTGGCCACTGTCACTGGTTTCCTGATCTGTCTCATGAATCTAGTCCAGCCACCTTCCCCTCACACCAGGCTGCCCCTTAGGTTTGCTTTCTCAAGTCCTGAGGCAGAAAAATGGGAGCAATGAGAGCCAGGCCTCCATGGGCCCTGGTTCTTTGAACTCCAAAGCCCCTATGTGCTATGTTTGACACTCTGTGGATCCCACCAGCCACTGGCGCAGCCCCCATGGCCAGCTGGGCAGCTTTTGTGGTACCTCCCTTCCTGCCCTGCCTGCCGTGACTTACACCTCATTGGCAGTCCTGTGCCATGGCTGTCATAGATGCTTCTTCAGAGGGGTGGAGTCCAAATCCCACAGTCAGGGAACACATTTCCAGGCCCACTGCTGTGGGTCCTCTGGAGATGCAGAGCCCTATGTGACAGATGACAAGGACACACCAGCCTTTACATTTCTCTGGTCCAAACTCGTTTCTTTCAGCATCTCCCAGTCCTGTCTTCCACCTCCAGCCCCTGCAGACAAGCCTGGCTGCCACCGGCTGGCCGCAGGGAAAGGTTCCCTCTGCCTCCCCGCCTGAGCCTCAGCCCAGTGCTTGAGGTCTGGACTGCTGACTGGGTAATGTCCATGTCCATGGTGGGGGTTACTCTTCCAGCTTTGTGTCCCGTCTGTTCTCAGAATGCAATGGGTGTCTCCATCCAGCCAGGAAGTGGAAGGTGGGTAGGGAGGGTACCAGGTGAGAGGCAGGAGTAACACAATGGAGACCTCTCCTAAGTCATCCAGTATGGCTTCCCGGGAGCTGCATGCGCTCCTCCACCTGTCCTGCACACAGGCTCAGGGCCTTACAGAGGGCCAGATCACTCACGCACTGAAGTGAAGTATGATGGCTTTCCATCGGCCACAAAAGCTTAATTATTACAAAGTCTTTTTTTTGGGGGGGGCATGTCTTTGTGACACTGGGTTTCACTATGCAGTTCAGGTTGGTCTCAAACTCATAGCAATCCTCCTGCCTCAGTCTCCTGAGTGCTGGGATTATAGGCCTGTGCCACCACACCTGGCTGCATAGTATGCTGCATAGTATCTCTTATATGAGAAGCCCAAAATATAAAGAACAAAATAATAGATTAACAGGAAATGGGGAGATAGGTCTTTTGCAAAAGGGAAAGGACACCAAGAAATGGAGAGCGGGAAGGGATGCAATGTGCTACATGCACATACCAGCTCCACGAGGAATGTGGTCATTACATATTGCCAACACGTACCAACAAGAGCATTTTCAGAAAGATGTTCTTAAAAAGAAGCTACAGCTCCCCAATCCCACCCCCACCCCTGTCCTGTTTTGCTTTGTTTTTCAGTGCTGGGGACTGAAGCCAGGGCCTTTGCCCTGAGCTACATCTCCAGACATTTTTTTATTTGAGCCAGGGTCTTGCTAAACCTATAATTGAAGCTCTCTCACCACAGTTTGCCAGAGTGCCGGGGTTACAAGTGTGTGTTATCACAGTTGGCAGAGACTAGGTCAAACGTCACAGATGCCACAAATATAAGAAAGCGTAAGTGGGTACACTTACCATTGGAAGGCAGATTTGAATGCAGGCGTGTGTTTTTGGCTACATAGTTAATTAAAAGGATGAATCATGCAGAAGGAAGTGCCTCCACACGGGTGGATGCTGACTCGGCATGCCAAGTTACTGCCCACCTCAGGACCCCCTTGGACCACCAACCCTGACGGTGCCATGCAGGCATGGAGAAGAGTCCCCTCTGCTGGTGGCCTCCCCTGAGGTCCTGCACCACCCTCCTAGAGACCTGAAGGGAGAGAGGGAGCTACCCAGATGGCCTGGCTCCCAGGCCTGGGCCACTTCAAAGATGGATCCCAGGCCTGCTCAGTAGCCCAAAGGGAGTCTAAGATGTGTCCCCACTGCTATACAAAGTGAGACAAGTTTGCTTTCTCCTGAGGATGTGGCTGTGTTCAAGACCACCACTTCAGAGAGAGAGGGAGGAGGGAAGGAAGGACAGAAGGGCAGGGTAGACAGCCCTCTGTCACTCCTGGGGTTTCCTAAGATGAGGTGGGCACAAGACAGCCTGCCTCCCTGCCACTCCTACTGAGCTGTCCCGGGTCTGGCAGGTCCTTCTGTAGTGAGCAGCCCCAGCCTGGTGCAAGTGCACACAGTGCCTCCCAACTCCTCCAGGCAGGCTGGGCCAGGGTGGGGGACTGCACTGGGAGACCCCTCACCTGTATGCAAAGCGTTCTGAGTGCCTGGCATGTGTGCGGCTGCCTTGTGTGCCACAGACATGCTCCAGGGGAGTGATCTCTGGGCTTTCTTAGCCAATTTACCCCAGCAATTCTCCCCTCTTGGCTTTCTGGGCCCAGAATCACGACTGTATATGCGCCCTGTACTCTTCTGGAGCCTCAATCTCACCTTGACGTGTGTCCCTTCTAACTGGCACCCTCCTAGAACTCAGCCTAAGTACCACCCTGGGGAATTTCCTGTGCCTTGACAGAAGCCTCCCCACAAACAGCCCAAAGAGGAGGCTCCGCCCGGGCCCTGTGCACACTGGGACGCTGTCTTCCCACAGCCAGGCTGGCTGCTCAGCCTCGCAGACCGGTCCCAGGCCCCAAGATGGTGGAATGAGCCCTTGCCTGTGAGCGGGTTGTAGTCTTTAGGACAAATGGACTCCCAGATCTAAAGCTACCTTTATTTGTATCAGATCCTATAATCAGCAGAATTATAAAACTGTACAGGAAGTACAAAAATAGAACTTTTAACTTTAGATAACAACCCTCACATCATCGAGCTTTAAAAATACACATAAAAATCTGGCAGTACACAAAATATAAAGCTAAAAAGAGGATTTTAGTTTCCACAAGGAAGGATTGTATCACACAATTAACACATACCAATTAAAACAACCATTCACAGAGAAGACATAATGGCACATGATTTAAAAAAAAATCACCTACAAATTAGCATTTTCCAGACCAGATTATTCACCCACTAAAGACATGGCGACTGTGCCATGATAGCATACAGTTTAACTCTCCCTTTTCCAGTTTTAACATGGCCAGGGGCATTGTCCAAACCAGATCTGATGTGCTTTCAAGCAAGTGCAAATGTGATTGGATACACCTCAGAGTAAAAATTAAATAAATATAAATAGGTTCAATAAATAGGTCACTGCAAAAAAGAACACGACACAAAGCTCATGCATGAGAATGCCTCACAGCTGTCCAGTAATGCTTAGGAGTGCAGGTACTCCCTAGCGCAGTTTGAGGGGCCCTGGGTAGGAACACTGCTCCCAGGGGACATGAGCACAGTCAGGGCCAGACAGTGGCTGGCAGCATGGTGCTGGCTGCCCAGGGGGCAGCTGTGGGCTTTCAATGAACACAGACAAGACTGAGGCACTGGAACACAAATCAGAGCCAGAGTCCCTTTTCCTGGAAAATTACTGCTTCATAAAGACAATAGAAAACAAGAATAGAGCAGACACTTGGGCTTAAAAGATTAATGGCCCAACCCTGGAAGGAAGAAGCTGGGCTCCCGCAGAAGGTGACTGTTGACCTCCTTCCAGGAAAGGCCAAGGCCGCGCTGCAGCCAGCTAACATCCTGTGCCAGGGGCCAGGGAATGCACAGTAGGAGACACAGGAGAAGGTGAACAGGAAAGAGAAGAGGCTCCTTCCAGGGCCGAGGCATTTCCTCTCCCACCAGCTCTCCTGATACCTGCTGACCAACGAGTGACAACAGAGATAAAAGGGGGGCACCACCCTGGTCCCATGGCCAGCTGCTGCAGAATGGCCCCTGCAGACACTTCTCCTAGCAGCCAGTTCACTTTTCTTCCTGCAGAGAGGGAGCCACCAGGGGTAAGTGATAGCTGAGCACACACAAAGCCTCTCCTGGAGCCGGAAGCAAGCATTTTGCTGGACCTACATCTCAGTGCACTGCTGGCAGGTGACTGGCCAGTGCTGTTTCACGGAGGGAACAGAGAGCAGAGCCCCAGGTCCAGGACTCGCGGCCAGGCCCCAGATGCCTGCGACTGAGCAGGGGACTCTGGTGTTCTTCAAAGTGCAAGTGCTTTGGGGCCTCACAACATGCAGCACTTTCAAGAACTGCAACGAAAGACTCAAGAAGCAATGAGAGGCACTCTGGCACACGGGCAGGAGGGCTCCACATGTGGGTCTAAATGAGACCCAAATAAATTGTAAGGTTCTGTGACTCCTAGCAGTTACAACTTGGCCTTGCCCTAAGGAGGGAGATGGCATACAGTTAGACTGCCTTCCAGAACCCCGAAAACCCGCAGCTGGAAGCAGAGGTGCATGGTCGCAAAGCTGCCCTGGCCGCTGTCATGAGGACAACAGGGACCTGGGATTCCAGACTCCAGCAAATGTACCAGATGGTGCCCATGATGTTTTCAAGACAAATGTCTCTGTGAGACCAAGCTGGACGGCTGACAGTGCCTGGGTCCTGAGGGTGAGCAGAGAAGACAGGCAAAGGGACTGGCTCAGGGCCGACAGACAGGGATGGGGCATTTTAAGGCAGAAGATGTGCAGACTCTACACATGGGCCTTTCTCTGCCTGCGAGGGCTATGCATTGTCCCACTAGAAGACTTCCAAAAGCAGAGGCTGGGCTGCCTGGCTCTTCAGTTGTCCCAGCACCCCAGGACCTGCTCACACCACTGCAGTCCATCCTCGACTAAAATATGCTAAGTAAAGAATGAATCTATCTGGTGAGCAGAAAAGGAACCTAAAAAACTGACTCTAGGCAAACTGGGCTGTAGGGAGATGACAACAAACGGGCCACTAGAAATCACCCGGGCACTTCCTGGAGAGGAAACAGCTGCAAGCACATGGCAAGCTGCAGTGCCATGGCAGTCCTGTTGGCTGACACATGGCACCTCCTTCATGCCCAACACTCTCCCGGGCTATCACCTCTCAGACCCATGGCACAGCAACCTGGAGCCATGTGGAGGGCCCTGTGGAAGGCACAACTGGCAGAGATGCATCAAAGCAAGAGAAAACCCAGCCTGGCCACATTCCCAGAAGATGAACCACGTGATCAGAGACACCGAGGAAGCCAAGCAAAAGGCTGCGGTGCAGTCCCAAGGCCTGAGCAGGATTACTCCTGAGTTTCAAAGATGCAAGATCCATTGGCATTAAGAAAAAGGTCACTTTGGCCTTTCTGAGAGTGGCCTGAATTCCTCAGAGGCAGAACAAGCTTTGGATGAGGAGCCCTAATACAAACAGTCTGAAAACCTCCTCAGGAGCAAGCAGGAATGACTCTGTCAGTGCCCCAACTGCCGATGCCACGCTTGCTTGGATCAGCTTGCGGAGCTGCACAACAGCGACCTCCTCACGGAAGGAGCACATGCAGAGCACAGCCTCCCGCAGGCTGGCTGCGTCCTAACTTCTGGGGCTTTCAGGAGGGAAAAGAAGTTTTGACTGGAACTAAGGTTACAAAACTGTTAATTTTAGAGAAAAAAACAGTGGCATAACTTAAGGAGCATTACTCTGACATTAATACATTTACATAGTGTTGCTAGACTATTTCACCCTTCAGCATCACAAGGACATCTAAACAGGACAATCGGGATGAGGACAGAGATTTTTGGTACCACATAAAATAGAAGATATTACATCCTGCATTTCTTCTTCACAAGTAAGTTCCTGTTAAGTTACTTATGCTAACTTAGCATTCTACAGTATGATCAAAATGCAGCCACTAACACTTACCAGGAGGAATACAAAAGCTGGCCCACAAAGCCCACAGTGCTCTGGCTGCAGTTCCCAACCCCTGGGTTGACTCTGCATGCGCATCCCGACCTGCTGCCTGTGGATAGAGCAGCCTGACCCACCAGCAGGTTCAGGAGCCCCTATAGTGGCTGGAGGCTCCCATTCAGCTAACCTCCGACTCACCCTCGAGACTTGGCCCTGTGGTCTCAGCTGCCCTTGCTGGTGGGCAGCAACTTCTTTTCTCTCTTGCCTGGTGGCCCAAGACACGACCCACCAGACTACTGCTCAGGCCACCAGTGTTCTGAGATGGTGCTGCCTCCTGAACACAGCATCTTCTTCCTCTCCTTGAGACTTGCAGACCTGTCTCAATGGCCTGCAGCCATCACTGGCCAGTCCCTGACGTCACCCATGCCTTCTGCCACCCACTGGACTGGGAGGCTCCATCTGCCTGGAGCATCACCTCTGAACATCCTCTTCCTCAGGACCTCGCTGCCTGAGCCCACACCTAGCCATGGCTGCACTTCCTATAGCCCAGCCCACAGCCGAAACCTAGGATTCTTCCACTCCCTGACTGTGAGGTCCACAGGCTGATATCAAACAGGAACTGTACAGATCCACAAGTCTTGGCGAACGCATCCAGCAGAAGGTGGCAGGGCTTCTTTCATAGCCTGGGTGAGCTGCCTCTGCAGACATCACCTAGAGAGCAGCTTCCAAGGCCAACTTCCTCTCAGCTCCCCACGGCTTTCCAGGGCCACTTCTCCCACCTCCTGGGGGCAGCATCACCCTCTGCTGGCCACAGAGGGCACAGCTCAAGGCACTTAGTTTGGGAAGCCTGATCTCCCAGCTAAGCTAGGGTGATGTCGAGCTCCGGACTAGAAACCAGGCCCGCTGTCACAGCTGGGGCCACCAGAACAGAAGAGGCCCTGGCTCAGAGGGCATCTGGAGTCACTGGGGGCTGGGGCGCGGGAGACTCGTGAAAGTAGTAGGGCTGGAAGAGTCTCTCATGGCTACACAACTTCATGGCCTGGTAGGTGTGTGCAAGGAGGTGGGGGAAGCGTGAGGTGAAGTAGCGCACGAAGTCATCAGGGATGGAGCCTAGGGTCTCCTGCACTTCTGCAGGGAGCTCCCGGTAGTGGTGCTTCTGCAAACAGAGATTAGTGGTTAAGAGACAGAGCGCTGGTGTGGCAGAAAACACACACACACATGCCCAGCCAGTATACTGCAGTTTGCTGGTTTCCCAGGTAACAGTTCCTGTTCCAGTTGCTCGTCTCCTAGACATGGCTGGTCACTGTGACACATAGCTGGACACTATGATGCTTACTGTATAAACCAATCCTCAAGTTGACAAGCTGTTCTGCCTTTGTATTTCCTGCCTGTTTATTTCATAAAAGCTCCAGACCACCAGAGAGCCAGGCCTGATATTCTGGGAATGATTCCAATCAGTGTCCCTTGACATAAACAAATCTGCCTCTCAATCCTGGGTGTCATTTCAGTGCTTCTGCCTATTGTAGTACTAGCAGCTTCTCAGAAGGAAAAGAGCTCTATGGGCTCCACGTGTGTCCCAGTCAGCCCGCCCACTTCCCTTTCTTCAGGATGATGCCTCACAACAAGCCTGAGCTGAGAGCAGGAGCCCCACCAGGGCAGCATGTCCAGCAGGGCTGCACAGGCCAGAGGGCCTGCCACTCCACACAGAGTGACGTCACCTGGAAATGAAGTGTGTGTCCCATGAGCTTGGAGATCACCCCTGTGCTTGGCACTGGCCCCCAATTGCAGGCTACTTGGTGACAGCACAGAGATGATTACCCCTATGCCCCCAGAGGACAAGCAAGAAACCAGGCTCATGTGTGAAGGTGCCTGAGGCTCCCACCCATGCTTGTGGGGTGGCTGTCAGGTAGTTGGAGGGCCGCGTGAAGGACATGGGTCCAGAGACACTGCTCCCCAGTGCTTAACCCTGTACACTTGACACCCCAAGAAAAACCCACATGAGGGAGGAGACAGCCTTTAAGTTGTCAGGTCCAGCAGAGGCTGCAGAGCTTGAAGAGATGGAACCCAGTGGGAAGAAAAATGTCCTCAAAACTGAACACAAGGAGGGCGCCTGTGTGACAACACTTCCCTCCCAATAGCTGCAGGCCCTGTACCTTGTTCCTCATGGCTCGCAGGAGATCTCTGACAGAGCCACCTTTGTAGGTTCTGAATTTACGCAGATCTAGAAAAACATTAAGGGATGCAGTGGTTATAAAAGTAACAAATACATCTTTAAGAGAGAACCATTCCTAGGTCCCAGGACGAGCAGCTGGACTGGGACATCACGTCAGCGGGTCATGGGAGCAGACCTGAGTGTGGTGTTCCACTCACCCCCTGGGATGTGACACTGGTGTGAACCTGTCACCTAGAGAAACCAGGTCCGACCCTGTAAGTGTAACCCGGCCCCGGAGGTCACGCCAAGGAAATCTCAACATCAAGAAAAGGGACACGGAACCCAGCCAGCTGGACCTGCTTTGTCCATGCCAACCCCTTAAAACTCGCTGCTGCTGCTCTTGAAGCCTTTCCCAGGTGCCAGCACACACACCTGTCTGGAGGGGTACAGTGATGTTCTCGCGCCAATCCATCTTCACCACGGCTCGCCCGCCCCTCTCCAGCTGCCTCACGATTGGGCCATCTAGGGACTCCTTTTCTATTCGGTCACTCACATCCTGGGAAGGAAACAAAGCAACAGCTGTTGGGCAGTGTGAGAGATGCTGGGCCTCAGAGGACAGACCTCATCCTGAAGCCATCAATGGCCATGCTACATAGTTAGAGAGAGACTGAAGCTCCCCAAACCCAGGCTTCAGCCCATTAGAGAGGGGACTCAGTGTGCTGTGCTTCACCCAGGACTACTACCCATGTACAGCTGTGACTGGCACTCATAAGGACAGGCCAGAGACCCTGTGCCCAACACGGGGAGCCACAGGGAGAGGCATGCCTAGGCCCAGGTGTGCAAGCATCTGGGAAGTGCATCTCTGGACACAGGTGCCACAACTACACAGAGCTGCAGACACAAGCTATCTCTGTCAGTGAACCAGCATTAGAGGGAAGCTTAGGCTTGAACTGACTGACCGATACTGAGACAGGCCCTACTGAGTCCCAGTAGCAGGGCTCCACTCCTCACGTGGACACTAGAGAAACATGAAGCAAGCTGAGCACAGTGGCATGAGCTAGAATTCCAACTTCTAGGAGGCTGAGGCATGAGGCAAGAGGATCGAGTTCGAGCCTAGCCTAGGCAACTCAAGTGATATAGCAAGATCCTGTCTCAAAGGTGGGAGGGTGAGGGTCCTGGAGTCAATTTCCAGGGTGACAGAGAGAAAGGAGAAGTGGGGGAGGGAGGGTGGAAAGAAGGAAGCAAGTAAGCAGAGCCTTTTTCCAAAGAGGAATTTGGTAGAGTACAGACACCCCAATACCAGCCCCTCTGAGCCACTGGCAGTAAGGTGGTCTCTAGCTGAGGAACAGGGAGCGGGGAGCCCCACCTTGGTAATGCTAGACAGCCTGAGAGAATCACAGCCTTGTGTTCCTCTAAAAATAATGGAGTCAGAGTGGCTAAATCAATCTGAAATTCTAGAGAAAGGCTTTGGAGAGGTTAGACTGCCACCCTGGGTATGCCGGGGACACACTGGTGGCTATAAGGCAGTTATTGCTAGTTGATGTGGAAGGAAGCTAGCTGTAACACGTATGTCTTAGAGACACTGATCCTAACCTACGTCTCTGTGTAAGTTTTATTCCTGTTCTATATTTTTCCATCAAGTGCTCTTGGGAATTTTCATGTCCCATCCTCTGAGATGCAGTGGCTGATCCTGATGCCACACTCTCATGCTGCCTGGGAAAGCAGGACCAACCCCTGCCTTGTCCTTTAGGACAGTGTGACAGTCACTTCCAAATTATAGCACCCACTCTATCCAGACCCAGAGAAAAGCTCTGTCCCAGGGGCCTGCTCTGCAGAGCCAGTGCTGGGCAGGAGGCCCAGGGTTGAGCACCATGTAAATCTGAGAAACAGCCTCCACAAAGCCACCTGGCAAGGTCACAAAACCACAGCTGTCCAACCACCAAAGGAACTTGTGGTCATTGAGCTCACAGAACACTTGAATAAAATTGTATGATCCCTGAGATTTGCCTAAAGTAATCCAAGGTGGGCAGAAAGGCAGAAGCTGGTACTGGCGGAAGCTGGGGGACAGTAACAGAAGTATCCGCTCCACCTTTGTATCTGGAAATTCCATGATATAAAATTTAAAGATTATGGCAGACCTACGTGATATACTACAGTCACTAAAATTTTATAACTCTAACATGAAAAGTCCTTAAAATATTATGTATGGTTAAAAAAAATCCAGGATACACAAAGCTGTATGGACAGTGTGACACCTTGGTTATGGGACTGGGGATCATTTCTTTTATTCTTTGTCATTTTTGCCTATATTTCAAAACCTGGAAGACACTGAAGACTTTGGATAGAGGATCAGATGCATGTACCTGAAAGAACTGGAGCTGCTTTTCCACACTCCAGAAGAAGGGGTGCTTGAGCACGTGCTTCGCTGAGGGCCGCTGTTGGGGGTCCATCGCGATCATGTTCTCTATCAGCTCACGGGCAATGACATCTTCTAAAAGGGAGAAAAATAAACAAGCAACTCGTTATGTTGAACTCAAAGCCACAAGAATTCCCAAACACTTTAGAAATGTTCACATCCTTTGATGTAGGATTGCATTTACAACTAATTCCAACAAAGTCACTGAGAAATTTCGGCACACTTCCCAAGTGAAGAATCTTCACTGTGTACTCTGTGGAAGGGTCGATCAGAAATGCCTAATAGCAGGGGTTAGGAGGCACCATGCTGTGCCTCCAGGCACAGAAGCTGTCTTCTCCAACACCAGTGCAAAAATGGCCTCAGGTTATTAAACCCTCACAGGGCAGGTTGGAAAAGAGGGGCCTTACCCAGATCACATGGGAATGGGAACTCCGAGGGTCACCCTGGCCAGCCTTTCCCTAGCCCTGGCAAGAGATGGCCTTCCTTGAGGCTGGAACATAGCCAGGTGGCAGGGAGTCTGGCAGCATGGAGGCCATCCCAGCCCAGGGCCCAGCTATTCACCATGCTTCTCAGGGTGGAAGCAGTCGAGACTGTAGGCTCCCAGGAGGATGTTGGCCTGACGCTGCAGTGACTTGCCGAAAGGGTGGCTGCCCTCGGAGATGACGTAGTAAAAGACACAGCCTGCAGAGAAGATGTCTACTGTGTAGGTCTGAAAGGAAACACAGGGCATGAAAGGCCTTGGGTGGAGTCCTCACCTCTCCTGCGGCCAGGAAGGGACAAAGCACTGTGGCTGCATCAGCCCAGGAGGTGTCCTGGGGAGTTGGCGGATGGACATGCGGTGCCTCGAGCAGTGAGGGCTCCTGGCAGTGCCACCCTGGTGTCGTGGTTATGGTGGAGGGCAAGGGACAAGGGGCCAACTGCTTGGGATGCAAGCTCTGGAAAGCTGTTGCTTCCTCACACGTAAGGCGAGGACAGTGATGGTTTGTGCCAAGATCTGACGTACTGTGACAACAGCCACAGACAGCAGCACATGGCCCCAGAAACTCTCCTAGCTGTCAGATTTCTATCTAAGACATCTTTGCTGGGGGGAACCTCTGTATGCTTGCTTCCCTGCTGTACCCTAGGGACTAATAGCTTAGCAACTGGATTGTTTTTGGTTCAGAAACAGACCTGGAAAGATCTGATAATGCCCCTGCCTCATCTTTCCAAATCATTCTGAGCCTAGAGACGAGCTCTGTAAGCAAACATGCAGTGTTGGCTTTCAGCTCACACTAGGGTGTCATGTGGAGGGCCCAAGCATGGCTCACAGCCTAACTGATGGCTCTCACTCTTAGATTCTCCACCAGACAACCTGGGAGACAAAGCCATGCTGACCAAACAAGCCTTTCCTGATATGGCACACTCACCTCACAGCAGCCTTGGTGGGGAGCTGAGCAAATGACACCATCCCAGATAAAGACACGAAAAGAAGTGTTTACAGATAAGCTGCTAGTGACAAACCAGGGCAAGACTCAGATGTTCACATTTTAGACCTGGCACCCTTAATTCTACTTAGAATTTTCTGTGGGCAGGTGACAGATGTGGGACAAGAAGGCACAGCTCATAGCCAGAGCCCTTGCCTGACTGCAGCCATGCCTTCCCACAGAACCATGCCCTGCTTCCCGCACCAGGCAAGGTGTACTCCTCTGTCACTGAGGGGTACACAAGTGGACTCTTGGCAAAAGGATGCCAACACCAGCTTGAAGGGGCTCCTATTGGCTAAATTTTAAACAATCTGAGTATCAGAAGGAGAAGGGGCAAAAGTAAGAACTGATTATGATACTACTTAAAAATCCTTGCTGGGCACAGTGGCACATGACTCTCCCAGCACTTGGGAGGCTGAGGTAGGAGGATCACCTCAAGTTTGAGCCAGCCTGACCCACACAGCAAGGCCCTTAAAAAAAATCCTTGGCCGGTGAGATAGCTCAGCAGACTAAACACTTGCTTAGGCAAACACAGGGACAGGGGTTGCATCCCCGCACCACCCCCAGGCACACTGAGCCAGCCACCAAGTCCGGATGTGGTAGTGCATGCCTATAATCCCAGCACGAGAGGCTGAGGACAGGAGGATCACCATGAGTCTGAGCTGCATGTGAACAAAATACATTTTTAAAAAAAAGTCCTTGAGTTCACAGGGATTATGGAAAAGGCCAAGGAGGAGGAGGAGGATGAGCAAATGGGCAGTAAAAATACAGCTATTCTGTGTCTAAAAATGCCAACAAATAAATGTAGAAGAATGTCCTGGCTGTGAATGCTTCAGGCAAGAACATAAGCCACAGGGCCAGTGACTGCCACACACTCTGCTGAGGGTCACCCTGCACAGGACTTGCTAAATAAAAAGGGAAAGGAACTTTCTCAGCAGAGGTAGTGGATATAATTGACTCAAGTTAGAATCCCTGAAGAGGTGCTGTGGTAACGTACCACCTGCCATCAGGAACCTCCCGACACAGTGACCTGGGATCTACTCTTGCCCCACTCATTGTGCTTGCATTTAATTGAGCCAAGAGACCTCACTCTGGTTCACAAGAAATATGAAGAATAGAGAGAAACAATAAGCCCTGTTGTGGGAGACAGACAAGCCCAGAATGGGGCATTCTACAAACCACTGCCTGGGCTCCAAAATGCCAGTGCTGGGGAACAAAACAGAAGCAAGACCACTGTGAACTTAGAGAAATAGTCAAATGCAACACAACAACTCAGCGGGTCCTGGCACACAAGACCCAGTGTGTAAAACTTTTAGGGGACAGATGGGAAATGCAAATAAGCAGTGATCGTCAGAGAGGGTGGGAGGGCAAGATGGCATCCAGTGTGCAGATGTGGCAGCCATTCCTGCTCGCAGAGACGTGTGCTTGCTGCTTGCTGCTCAAGGGTGGGAGGCCTGCGACTTATATTGTCAGGCTGCAGTGACAAATAAATAAAAGGTAATGCAAATGCAACCAAAATGTAACAAAGGTTGGGTCTAGGTGAAGTACACAGGTCAGAACAACTTCTTTCAATTTTCTATAATGTCTACAAATTCTCAAAGTCAAAATCTGGGAAAACAGAATTAAATGTAAAAAACAGCAAAGCTGGAGGTCTCATTGTCTTACACAAGTCTGGATTATCCCAACTTCCCAAAACAAAAAAGAGGGTTAAAAATGATTGAAAGAGCCCAGCATGGGTGGTACATACCCACAATCCTAGCTATTGGGAAACTGAGGCAGAAGGGCTGCAAGCTGGAAACGAGTCAGGGAAATTTAGTGAGTCCCTCCCAACAAAAACAAAAGGCTCAGTGCAGACTGCTCCCCTGGTGTGCGAGATCCTAGTTTCAATCACCAGTGCTGTAAAAGGAAAGTGATTGGAAGAGCAGGAAAAAAGAAAAGACCAGTTCAGATCCCACCTTACTTGTGAGCACCAGGCCGCACGGGACGCCAGTGAGGAAGCTCTCTGGCCAAGAATGTCTTTTCCCAGCAATGTGTGCCCCAGCCCAAACCTTGCTTGGGAAGGTTCTGACCCAGTTCATGGTTTTCAGGTCGCAAAGCCCATTACTCACAGGGTTCTCCTTGCAGTCTTCACTCAGCATCTCTGGGGCAATCCAGCCCTCGGTGCCTGGTACCCCGGATCGGCGGCTAAAACTGTGCCTGCCCACTGCTAACTTCTTGCACAGGCCAAAGTCCGAGATCATGGCCTTGATCCTGCCATGTGCATTGGGCATGGAGAGCAGGATGTTGTGGGGCTTCAAATCTCTGTGAACTGAGAGCGAGCACTCCTGTCATACAAGGCAGAGGTGGCAAGCCTAAGGCAGCAATGCCCCTACCGGCATGTATGCCACGCTGTCCCAGCAGCCAAGTATTGCTAACTGGTTTCTTTTGGACTAAACTCTCAGTGTTCAGTGGGATACAGTTTGGGCACTTGCCCTAATGGCTCACTACTGCTGCCACACTGCTCAGGCAGCTACCCTGGCCTCCTCCAAGATGGGTGGGTCCTCACCAGACTCCCAGTGTGCTTGTCGCCATCTCTAAAGCTCTGATTTTTAGCTACGCAAGATTCTATCTTAAATTCTTATGCACTGTGTCCAGAGACCATCTGACACCCCACCACAACTACCACTCCTGCACATCACTGAGTTAAGGAAGCAAAGCGCCAGATGGCTGGTTTCTCCCACCAGGCCCTGCTGGCACAGGCCTCTCACCAATGTTGAGGGAGTGGAGGTGGGCCAGGCCCGAGGTGGTCTGCTGCAGCAAGGCGATGGGCTCCAGGCCAAGGTGGGCGAAGTCCTTCTGTTCCACGTACTGCAAGATATGCAATGGCCTGGTCAGGGCACGTGACCCTCAGGCTTTCTGGCTTCTGACCCAACATTCTCTGTCAACACCTGTATTTTCCAAAGACCTCTGGAAAGAATGGGCTGACCTAAGTCAAGCTCCAACATACTAAGTTACTATGGGAGATAAAGCGAGACACAAATTCACTGTTGACCCTGGAAAGTGGGGAGCTCGCTAGATCTTTTGGCCTGGAGTCAGCAACCAGTGACCTTCAACCCCACATGAGACAAAAGCAGAGGCAGAAGATCAGACTGAGCTCCTGTAGGCAAGTGGGCAGGGCTGCCCTACTGCAAGCCACGGTAGCCCAGGTGCACAGAGTGCACTCAGTGAGACATGCACATGTGCACCTCACTGCACTAAACTCCAATGAAGTTAATACATGGAATAATAACAACAATCAGTCTGCAGTTCCTAAAACAGCACCTCAATTGGTATGGGGGGGAAAGGAGGTTGCGGCGATTGTGCTCAAACTCTTAGCAACGCTGGCATTCACAGCCAGCCAGGCCCACCTCCTGCAGGGTAGCCGCACACAGCTCAATGGCAATGTACTGGAACTGCCGGTCCCTCTCTGTGCAGAAGTAGCGGATCACATTGGGGTGCTCATCTGACTCCCGCAGCAGCTGGACCTCACGGGCTGCAAAGCTGAAACACTCGGGCAGGATCCTCTTCACGGCCACATCCCGACTGTCAAACATGCCCCTACACAAAAAGGGGTGGCAGGTGTATGCAGAGTGCAAGTCAGGCTGTGGAAGTAAGATACAACTCTGGACCCACAGGGCTGCTCTGCAACACAGGAGCCACGTCGCAGCCCCACAGCCTGTGGGCCTGGCCCACCAGGCAGCTAGGGCCATTTCTTTTCTTCTCAGGTGAGTGCCCAGGCACTGCTTTGGGTTCAGTGCACTGGAGTGTGGTACTGGTCTGCAGCCCATCAGACACTCACACATCCAGGACACATGGGACTGGCTCTGCACTTACCGGTACACAATGGTGCCCTCAGCTCCATGGCCCAAAACATCTTTGGGACAGAATGAAATTTTTCCAACTATCACCATGCTGCTTTCCTCATCTAGAACAAAACATGAGACAGAAGAGATCATTGTAAACAGCTATTACCATCAGGTGTGGGGGCACGTGCCTATAATCCCAGCATTCAGGAGGCTGAGGAAGGAGGATTGCTGGGGGTTTGAGGCCAGCCTACACTACAAAGTGAGCTCAAGGCCAGCCTGGACTGCATAGTGAGACCCTGTCTCAAAAAGACAAAAAACAGCAACAACAATAAAAAACCTCCAAAACCCTTCAGGGCTAAAAATGGCTACCAACTTCCTGACTTCAACTCAACCAGGAAGCTGGGGCTTAAGAGGCTCCACATGTCAGGCTCTGGCAGGTAACACACATGGGGCTATGCTCACTGCCCACTTGTGCCAGGCTGCCCCTAGCCTGAAGCTCTGCACCTGAGCCCTCCAACGGAGATGGGGAAGTATAAACTAAAGAGACTTCGTGAGCCAGGGCTCTGGGGTCCTGCCACACTCTTGGTCTCCATAGAATCTGGGCCTTGACCTCTGGCCTTGGCTACTCCTGCAGAAAGTAGCAGCTGCTCTTTGCTACCGTCTACTAGCTGGCCGTGGAGTTCTCACAAGCCTAAGGGTTAGCTCTACCCCGCAGGGCCACTGGAAGGAGCACCAACACGACCTGTGAAGTCCTCTGGGGGGCAGAAGCCCATCCCACAAGGACCACAGTGTGGGAGGAAGGCAGGGGGCAGCCCTTTCTAATATCACAGGTATGCCACAGAAGGACAAGATGCACTACAGTTTGCATGCAGCAAACAAAGGGGACACAAAGTGGCACAGAAGTGGCAAGGAGCTGTACCCTCATCATCCTGTTCCAGGGAGGTGCTGGTACCAGCCTTGAAGGCAGAGCCACTGGAATGGAAGGAGTGGTTAGAGGCTCTGGGGGATGCGCTGGGGCTGCTGGTCCCTGAGCTCTCTGAGTAAGGGCTGGAGATGTCTAGGAGCTCGGCGTCCTGCATCAGCTCTCCAGGTGGGTGGAAGGGAAGCTGCTGCTGCTGCTGCTGCTGCTGCAGGAGCTGAATCTTCTCTAGCTCTTTCTGGAACTGCTGGTGCTGGAGCTGCCGTTGCTGGTGCATGCTCTGCAAAGACATCTCCGTCAGACTTGGGTGGCACTCCCTCAGGGAGACCAGAAGGGAAGGGGCAGCTCCCTGCAGTAGAGGAGGCCTTCAGAGGACCCCCAAGTCACCAGGAGCCCAAGGAAGTCAAGTCAGTTGGATGTTTGTGGGTCCTCCTGCCAGTCAGACCCTCCCAGGACAACCTATGTCCAAGCCTGGCAGGCTGGCTAGGGGATAAATGGCAGAACCGCCAGAGGGCTCTGCCCTAGGTAGAAGGCTGAACCACAGGAAGGAGGGTGTACAGAAGTAATTCAGAAGTAACTCAGAATCAAAGTCTGAGAGGGGGCACAAAAGTGAGCCAAATGGAAAGAATGGCAAGTCACAGAGGCGCAGAAGCAGGCCAGAGCTGCGCAGTGACAAAGTTAGTGGGTGCCTGGCAAGCCAGAGGCAGAGAGCAAGCAGGGGCTCAGAAGCTCACTGCCAGCCACACATGGCCATGTGACCAGCATGAGCTGGGGTGGCCAGGAACCTGCCCCGGATTCCATCACCTGCCTCCCTCATCCACTCCTTTCAGACTGTATGGTCTGCTCTAGCAGCGGCTGCGGTACCAGCCTGTGATTACTCGGCCCAGGCTGGGGAGGCCGACAGAAGGCCCGGGGCATGGCCAACAGGCACTGGGGGCTTCTAGCTGTGCCTTCTCTGCTAAAGTCCTGAAGCATCATATGCCAAGGTACTTAGCTTCTCAGAACCTACTTTCTTCTACTGTGAACAGCAGATGCATAACAGCCTCACAGAAGTGCAGGAGTTAAACCACAGAACAACCTTTCCCCGTAGATAGAAAGTGCATGAAGGCTTTGCCATCAGAGTCCTAGGGAATGCTGTGCCTGGAGGAGGTGACGCCACAGTGCTTAAGCAACTTGCTCAGGGGACCAATGTCTCCTCTCACCCACCACCTCCTAACTGCATAATGCTCACTGCGTATCTCCCACTAGAAAGTCGAAGGAACCACGTGGCTGCTTTTCCACACCAAATGATTTAACAGCAGTCAGAGGAAAGATTCTCATCTATTATTCTTACTGCTAAAAAGGAAGATACAATTTAAAGTGCTTTATGGGCAGGTTTAAATATTACCTTTCAGGCCAGGGAGATGGCTCAGTGGAATAAGTACTTCTCTGGCAAGCACAAGGGCCTGACTTCAACCCCTGATTCCACCAAGGAAAAATAAAATACTACCTTTCTCAGCCTATGTACTGAAAAATACTAAATTTAGGTTCAAAGTTGTCCTTTTCTGAGAAGCTCTTCTGCTATGATGTTTTGGAAGAGAAGCAAATACTGAGCTCTAAATATGAAAAGCAATGGTATCGCTGCTTTCGTCGGGGCCTTGCTGACAGAACACTGGAGACACGGCCAGGCCCGAGCCTCACCAGGGGGTAGGAGATGACGAAGGCCACCCAGCCGACCAGTAGGAAAGTGCTCAGAATGATGGTGGCCATGTCCTTGAGCATGGAGTCCACAGGTGCCTCGGGTTTGGTGGGCGCACGAACCAGCTGCTCCTCCACTTCTGGGGGCACGGTGCTGGGTGCATTTGCTGACGTCTGGTCAACCAGGTTGATAACCTTGAATGGAATGAAGTCACTACATCACCGCAGAATTTTTAGCCAGATACACTCATGAGAGTGATCAGAAGTGCGCCCATGTACACCATTTTCCCTCTTAGCTCATCAAGAGTCACTGACTAGGTACCTGCCATCACTTCCAACCATCACTCTGACATGCCCACATTGCTGCAGTGGTTACTACTTCTCAAAAACAAGTTTCAGAGCAGTATTTTTGGAAATGCCTTTAGACTCTGACATTCTTTTGAAAAATCTCTATAAAAGCAAAACAGTTCCTCCTCTAATTGCAGAGCTGGTGTTTGGGGAACCTGAACCTGTTACTGTCTGTAACAGTCTGGTTAGATGCTGGTAGTCATTTTGTTTGTTTGTTTGTTTTTTTGTGTGTGTGTGTCTTTTTGAGACAGGGTCTCACTATGCAGTTCAGGCTGGCCTTAAGCTCACTTTGTAGCTCAGGCTGGTCTCGAACTCACAACAATCCTCCTGCCTCAGCCTCCCGAGTGCTGGGATTACAGGCATATGCCACCATGCCCGGCTTTTTTTTTTTTTTTTTTTTTTTTTTTGACTGGTAGTCATTTTGATAATACCCTGCCACATGGAAAAAGAAAGCTGCCCACATGTGCAGTAGGTGCCTGTAAAGTACTGACGCTCCATTCTTATGGTCTGTAAATTTTCAGCCAAACTTGAAAACTAAAATCAACTATACAAATATTGGAATTTTTTTCCTAAGTTTTTTAAAAGCATCAGAAAGCATTTAGCTTTTACTAAAAAAATAATTTACTTAGAGGCCCTAAATTAAATAAAATAAAAAGGAGCCCTCCCCCAGAATCTCTGGAGCCTCATGGAAGATATGCAGAGATTGAGAGAGACAGGCTTTTGCCAAGTAGCTCTGACTGGCCTGGAGCTCGCTATGTAGGCCAGGCTGCGGTTATGGGGATACACCATTGTGCTGATTTCTGTAACTTTTGAGAAAAATGTACTGAGCTCTTCTCAAATGCCTAGTGTTCTAGGCAGGCTGTTAGTGTTTGCCTGAAGAAGTTAACACAGCCTCCTGGTTGTGTGCGCTGCTTTCCATGTGGAGTGGCATTCTACCACCTCAGGTGTCCTCTCCAGCCCTTCTCTCCCTTTCCAAAGGCTCCGAGCTCTTTCAGGGACATCCTGCTCTGCTCACACCTCCCTCCGTGTCCTCACAGTGCTACAGGAGCGGCCTGCCTAGGGCACAGCAGGCTGACATACATCGGCATCTGCCTGCTCCAAAGTGTTTAAAAAGTCAGTCTCACCATCATAAAGTTATATCTAAGTATTTTGATGGTTTTTAAAAACATGTTTTAAGATCAGATGGTTGCACATAAAAATCTTACTATGAGTTAGTTGGGCATGGTGGTTCACTCATGCCTGTAACCCCAGCACTGGAGAGCCCCCAGGCAGGAGGATCACTACAAGTTTAAGGTCAGACTGGGCTACATAGTTAGACTCTCAAAAAAGAAAAAAATAGGGCCCATGAGATAGCTCAGTGAACTAAGCATCTGCTTAGGCAAGTGCAGGGACCAGGGTTTGATCTCTTGTACCACATGCCACATCTGCCCCACCTCCCACCCCCAGTTGTGCACTAAGCCAGCCACAAAGATCAGGCATAGTGGTGCACACCTGTAATCCCAGCACTGGGGAGGCTGAAAACAGTAGGATCACTATGAATCCGAGCTGCATAGTTAGACTCTGTATCAATTAAATTTTAAAAAAAGAAAAAATAAATACTTTTAAAAGAAGCTGGGGCTCAGGACCCCTTTGAATCTCTCTCAGACAGAAGTTTCCCCTGCAATAAATATATTCTGCTCTTAAAAAAAAAAAAAGGTTGATGTAGCTCAGTGTGAAAGACAATGGGTACAAAAAAAAGGAAAGAAAAGAAAAATAATCTGGACCAACTGCTGTGGCTAGCTAGCTACAGGCATTAGATTAAGGCTGTCGGGGGCTGGGGAGATGGCTCAGTAGAATAAGTGCTTCCCTGGCAAGCACAAGGGCCTGACTTCAATCACTGGATCCACCAAAAAACAAACAAACAAACAAACAAACAAACAACAACAAAACAAAGAATAGATTAAGGCTGTCTTCTCTTCTTCTTTATACTTTTATTTTCCAAGTGTTTAATAATGCATACTTGTTCAACCTGGCCATCTCTGGAGGTGAAGGACAGCAGACAATGTGCCCTGGATTTTCTTCCTCTGGCTAAAACCAACACCTCCCAGATGCACTTGCTGCTCCTGGGTGCTGTCAGTGGGTGTCCCCCCTGCCTCCAGCCCAGGCCTTTTCTGCATCCCAGCCCCAGCTCCTGCAGTGGGGCTGAAGGAACTGCCAGACTTCACAGCTCCCCAAAGCCCTGAGTGTCTCTAGCCCCTCTGCTGATCACACAGGGCATCTACCAAGAGCGCCTGCCATGCCCCACAGAACTGACTGGTGGGGACCTAGGCAATGGCCTATTTGACCCCTGGCCTCTGATGGGAGAAGGCAATAACAGAAAGCACTGCAGAGGAGACAAAGAAGGAGATTGGGTTTGAGTTCAGCAGGGCTGCTGGACTCATTTACCCAAGATCTCAGAATGTAGCCCTGAGCACTTTCCACTCTCCCCACTCTGGCTTCAAGATCTAGGTGAGCCCTGGTACTACCTGCTTCTGTGTGGAAAATCCCCTCCCTCAACTCCCCTCTACCTTAGGTGGGCCTTCTGTCTCTGCTGAGAGCCCAAAACCCTATGACATACCGTCTCATATGGCCTCACAGACTCTCAGCGGCCACCACCTGGGATGGCCTCCCCACTACCCGAGGCTCCACTCCCCCAGGCCCTGCCAGCCCAAAGCTATGCCACAACACACAGCCAAAGAAGGCCATTTTCTTAGTGTTTTGCCTTTTTTTTGAGACAGGATCTCAAACTAGCTCAGACTGGCCTCCAACTTTCAGTATCCTCCTGCCTCAGCCTCCTCTGTACTGGGATTATAGGTGTGCACCACCGTGCCTAGGTAGGAAGGCTGCTCTCAGCTTCCAGCACTTAGGTTTCCCTCTTCACGGGGTCTACTCTTGCACATGTCCTGCCGGCACATGAGCTCCCTGACAGCTGTGTCTCCTCGCAGCCCATTATACTCACCCCTGGTCATTCACACTGCATGGCCTGGGCCTCGCCCTCCCTCCAGTTCCTTCCAGTTCCTGCTCACTTGCACTTGCCTCTGCTTTCTCTGCCACCTTTCCTGCATTTTCCTCCCTCCCTGCTTCCTGCTGGGCCCTGTTCGTCCGACCTCCCACTCAACCCGGCGCTGTGGATCTTGGTGTGGTCCTTCCTGCAAGGATGAACCCCAGCACCCCAGCCCTCACAGGATGGTGGCAGCTGGTTGGCTCACTTCCCAACTCACCTTCTCAAAGCTCTTTTTCTCTGAGTCAGCAGGAATCACATTTTCCCGATGTTTGGGCAGATTGTTGGGAAATCTCTCCAGCATCTTGGTAGAGGCAGACAACGGGGTTTCATGATGTCCTATGAGAGGAAACAAACCTTTAGTGCCAACAGTTTCCCAGGTAGCAACAGCACTCAGCCCTAAACTACAGCAGCATCTGCTAGCCACTGGAGTCCACAGGCAAAACCACAGCTATAAGGTGAGAGGAAATGAAAGGTAGGTCTGGGAGAAAGCATTAAAGCAGAAATAAGATTCCTCTTGGGCAGAACTTAGTATTCTAGGACTCCCAATGGGAACAAAGCACATCCTTGTCACAGAGAGCCAGGACATTTGTGTGCACTCAAAGCAAGGTGGCATGGGTATGTGCACCTCCCAGGAGAAGCATTATATCCAAGCTCCCTTTTCAGTACTTTCCCAGCAGTACCCCTCTGTCAAGCCCCACACTGAGCACTCAGCTGGACTCCTAGTATCCTTTTATCTACACAGAAGCATTCACCTCATGAGTTATCCATAAGAGAACTAGAGAAGGGCCAGCGAAATAGCTCAGTGGACTAAGCACCTGCTTAGGCAAGTGCAGGGAATGAGGTTCAATCTCCAGTACCCATGGCACACTGGCTCTGTCCCTGGGCACACTGAACTGGCTACAGAGACGGGGCATGGCGGTGTATGCCCGTAATCCCAGTGCTGGGGAAGCTAGAATAGGAGGAATCCCATGAGACTAAGTTGTATAATGAGAGCCTGTACCAAACAGTGGGGAGGGGGGCTGCAGCTACTCCCTCTCTACTTGCTGTGCTCCATGTAACTTTGCTGTACTGCCTGGTGTTCTTTACACACTGATGGGAGCACCCACTGGTGATTACCACAGCAAGGTGATTCAAACCAGGACCTGGGATTTCACATGGCTGGATAATCTGTTTAGATCTAAAATTAACTCCAACTAGGCACAGTGGCACACACCTATATCCCAGCCCTGAGAAGCTAAGGCATGAGTTTGAGACTCGTCTGGGCTACACAGTGAATTCAAGGCCATCATGAATTACATGGTGAGACCCTGTCTAAAAACGAACAAACAAACAAGCAAAGTAAAAATAAAAAATTAAGTGACTCCAAATGCAGCCCCAAAAACCTGGTCACTGCTCCACCCAAGACTGTCAGCAGCTGTGCAGGCTTCCTTTTCTGCTCTCTCCCTGGGATCAGACTTCACCCTGATGCAGGTCTTGCTCACCCCAGGATCTTCCCGCTGTTCCCTGAACCTGTTAGATTATACAGTACTGCATTGCTACAATAAGCAGCAGCAGTAACTACCAAACCAGTAAGTATCTTGCCTGGAAATCCCTCTTCAGTCTCTCCTCTTGAGGTCTCTACCTACAATATAACATTTTTCTCAGAGGTAAACCTACTTTTGCTTGAACTACCTCAGGTCTTCCCTTGTCCACCAGGGAGCCCAAGATACACTTAACTCAGGAGCAGAGTTTCCCATATGGCTGCCCACTTCAGAAGCCTGGTTCAGACCTGCTGGTGGACAGGAAGGTGAACATGGGTACCTGCAGGTGATAAGACACTGCACTAAGAGAGAACTGAGGCAGCCCTTCTACATGGCACCTCATGGCACCCATGCTGTGTGTTCTTCTTGCCGCTCCTAAATACTAACTCTTAATGGGCTTGGAGTCCTCCTTGTCTGCCAGGCACTTCTTCAGACAACCACTCTGCAGACCCTGGGCCTCAACCCCTTCCCCCCTGTAGTTCTGTACACAGTGGCTGCTCAGCTGGGCCTTGAGCAGCATCTCGATGCACACTCTGACCTGCCAGTCTTTTTTTTTTTTTTTTTTGAGACAGGGTCTCACTATGCAGTTTAGGCTGGCCTTAAGCTCACTGTAGCTCAGGCTGGTCTCGAACTCACAACAATCCTCCTGCCTCCACCTCCCGAGTGCTGGGATTACAGGCCTGCGCCACCACGCCCGGCTTTTTTTTTTTGTATTTAGGACAGGGTGTACAGTGACTCACTGTGTAGATCGGACTCATAGTGATCCTCCTGTTTACGGCCTCCCAAGTGCTGGGATTACAGGTGTGCACCACCATGCCCAATCTCAAGTGCAGTCTCAGTGTCCCCTCAGAGCAGGGCCAGCACAGCAGGCCCCAGGATCAAACTCCTGGCCCCTGCATCTGCCTACACAGGTGCTTTAATCTGCTGAGCTATTTGGCTGGCCTGACTAGCCATTCTTTTTGGTATAGGATCTCACTATGCAGTTCAGACTCATAGTGATCCTCCTGATTTCAGCCTTCCAGCAGCTGGGACTACAGGCATGCACCACCATGCCCCTGACTCCATCGCCAGCTCAGTGCACCTGGGCGGGGGGCAGATGCAGCATATGGTACCAGGGATTAAACCCCAGTCCCTGCGCTTACCTAAGCAGATGCTTGGTTTACTGAGCTATCTCACTGACCTTTTTTTTTTTGGCGGAACCAGGGACTGAACTCAGGTCCTTGTGCTTGCCAGGAAAGCACTTATGCCACTGAGCCATCTCCCCAGCCCTCTTCTCACCCACCTTTGACCAGCTGTTCTATCAATAGAATCACAAAGTCCTTAATGTTTCTGTACCAACAGCAGCTGTTCTTTGGCTTACTTATTTACTTATCAGCATCAACAAGGTCAGACTCCAGAGCAAAAAGCATAGGGCCAGGTCTTGCCCCAAGCCCTCCAGGGGCAGTAAGTGTTTTCTTGACCAAGCTCTGGGTGACAGTGCCCAGGTAAGGGGCACTGGTTGTGGGCAACCAGGGAGCATGCTATTGGGCTCAAGCCCAACTTATCTTCCAGATGACTGAATGTGGATATTTTCACTGGCTTCCACAAAGAAAGCAGACACACAACACGGCCCATGAGTATATCCTGTGGGTCTAGTCTACAAGAACATCGAACACTCATACTGTCTCATTTAAGAATGACTCACTGTGGAGTTCCTCAAAGGTACCCCAGAATTGCTGGGATTCTTTTTTTTTTTTTTTTTTTTTTTGTCTTTTTTTTTGAGACAGGGTCTTACTATGCAGTTCAGGCTGGCCTTAAGCTCACTTTGTAGCTCAGGCTGGTCTCGAACTCACAACAATCCTGCTGCCTCAGCCTCCCGAGTGCTGGGATTACAGGCCTGCGCCACCACACCCAGCTATGCTGGGATTCTTAATTAACTACTATATACTTTGTTAGGTTTCCCAGTTGTTGTTTTTTTTCACTCTTCTCTATTTCAAAGAGATTTTAATTTATCTGTGGAGGTTTTTCACCTACATCTTCTGTGTTCTTCTATATACTTCTTTAATGCCACATCTTAGCCACTGGCATGTGGTTTATGTGCCCCTTATTGATACCTAAAGCTGAATGGCCTCCACTCCCCCAGCCGTCCTCATCTCTACACAGGCCATCTGTGCATGCTTCCTAAAGGTGATACCCCCTTTTCTTATTATTCAGTGGAAATATCACCAGGATAAAAATGGCCGTGGGGATCAGGAGAACAAAGAACAGGCTCTGCACATCCACAAGGGAATGAGCAGCAGGTGCACACAGCCCACCCAGAGACCTGCCTAGCGGGCGCTGCTGCTCATCCCAGCCACGACATGGCTCTCTGCAGGCACTGTGAGGAACAGGCCGAGGAGCTTCCCTAGCCCAGGACTCATCCCCACTTCCCACTGGGGAAGGCAGCTGAATGAGCAAGTGTGTGTGTGTGTGTGTGTGTGTGTGTGTGTGTGTGTGTGTGTATACTCAGGGATTTGTTGGGGAGGGCATACAAAGGGCAGATGAGATTCAAGAAAATGCCACACTTGAATTGGGACACTTGCCAGGGACATGGTTCCTCTCACCTCTGCCTTCATTTGTTGTACTCACTCACTGCCTTTGGGTCAGCCCAACCTTTGATCTGTCTGTGACATAGTTCCCCCTCAGGGCCACCAAGGTGGGGCGCAAAGGGTAGGTGGAAGGAGAATAGAGAGATGGGGTAGGCATGGGCAGAGCATGTGCTTAACACGAGTGAGGCCCTGGATGCACCTTCAGCACCAGAAGAAAGGAAAGGAAAGGAAGGGAAAGGAGACCGTCTTCTCCTACCACACGTGCTGCGGCCCACCCGGCCCTGCCTGAAAGCAGGCAGCTCTGACTGCCTACATCCCTCAAGCCTCCTGGCCTCTCCCCCACACTGCCCCTGAGCCATATTCCATGGCAATGGTCTCAGCTTTTTGTATTACAAAATGAAAATCACAAGGGCATCAACCTTGCAGTCACTCTGAAGAACTAGGAGCAGAAATTCTCATGGGATAATCACATTTTCTGTGACTTCGTAGCTGAGTGTTAGAACATTAACAATGTTTGGGAGCCAACTCATAACCCAGCTACCCTGCTTGTTCTGTGGAATAAAAATGTTTCAAGATCTAAACAGCCAACTTGATGTGAACAGAGCACTTTGCTGGACAGAGCTGGGCCAGCCAGGAACCCGCATGGCCGCTTTTGCCCACCAGGGGGCAGCAGGCCCCGAGAAACCCGCATGGTGCTTACCTATGAGCAGCCAGTAGTTCCTCAGGTAATTCAGCTTGCTCTTTCCTTTGAGGTGAGGGTCAAACTTGAGGTCCGTGCTGGGTGTGATCACACACTCGCCTTTGTCCCCGATGGTGACACCATCAGTCTGGGGGCCTTCCAGCAGAGGGAGTGTGCTGCCCCGGGGCTGTGGAGACAGGTACCACAGTGAGCAGGGCCTTCACAGGCATCAGGCCTGGGCTCAGCTGGGAGACTTGGGACAGCCCGACAGCCCAGCCCACAGGTCAGGGTGAGTGGCCAGGCAGGAGACTGCAGGCAGAGACAGCAGGACCAGCCAACCAGGAGGAGGGGCTGGGAAAGGCACAACCCTGGAAGGAGTCGGACAAGGGACAGGAAGGAGGGCACTGTGTGGCTCCCCTACACACAGCCCTGAAGCAGGCCAGACAGGGACATGCTGGAAATAGGGGAGGTATGCACAGTGGACCGCGGTCTCCAGAGACGCTAATGGTGGTGGAGGG
>PVKA01009819.1:45841-66893 GCA_004027165.1 Ctenomys sociabilis
ATATATATATATATATATATATATATATATATATATATATATATATATATATATATATATATATATACAGTACATGTAGGGTTTTTTTGGTACAGGAAATTAACTCAGGGCCTCACACTCACCAGGAAGTGGCAGTGTTGAGTTACACTCCCCACCCTCAGGTCATTCTTTACTAAGAAGGAGATGTTGCATCCCTGACCCCACAGTGAACTCACCACAACAGTGACCCCCTCATGCACCATGGAGGGTGAGGCGTAGAGGCTGGTGGAGTACTTCCCAACATACAGGGTGGGCCTGGGGAGAGGAAACACCTTGTCCCAGTCATTTCAACGTCCAGATCCCACAAGGGGCCTTTGGGAGAGATAATCATAGGGAACAGCAGCAGGGCTGTGAGGTAGGACACTGCCAGGGAACACAAAACGAGGACCATGGGCCTTGGCTTCACCTGCCACCTAGAGAAATTTGCACAAGTTGCCCAACGGCAAGCCTCAGTTTGCTCTCGGCCATGCCCAAGGACCTACGGAAAGGATTCCATCCCCTAGCCAGCCAGGAGACCGAGCACTGAAGACCTACCACCCAAGTCTCATCACAGTTCTGGGCCCCACACTGATCACTACTGTGTTGCACTGTGCTTTCAAGGACTAGAGGCTCTGGACAGGCTCAAGGGACATTTAACTACAAAAAAGGATGCAAAGACAACATCAAACCTGGAAATTCCAGTCCTACAACCCATGGACCGTCCATGCCTGAGGCCTCTCAGAGGGGATGGGTTGGGCAAGCTGTGCTGCCAGTGTGAGAATGGGGCAGCTGCACCTCCAGACCCTCCAGGCACTGCTGCTAAAAGCCCTTGTTGTGTAGGTCTTCCACTAAGCCTCCCACACTTCTCTCAACAAGCACCTTTCAGGGCTGGGGAGATGGCTCAGTAGAATAAGTGCTTCCCTGGCAGGTGCAAGGGTCTGAGTTCAATCCCCAGTTCCACCAAAGAAAAAAACAAAATAACAAGCACCTTCCACCTGCATGGTGGCTTACAATGGAGCAACATTTCCATGCACAGTATCTTACCTAGCCTTCTCTATAAAGTAGGAAACTGAGGCTTGACAATGTTAAGTGACTTAGAGACAGACTATTAGCAGGAGGACGGACTACAAGTCTGCTGAGTATTGGATGTCAACAAGAAAACTTTAGAAGATACATAAAGTAAAAAAGATAAATCTCTTGAGTCTCTACAGGAGACATACCTACTTTGTGTAGGAGATAGCCAAGATGGGAGAAACCAAATATATGTGTTTATTACAGCATGTCTTCAAGTTAATGGAACATAGTTTAGGGACACAGAAGGGTCTAATGAATTCAAATCAGCCACTTGATTAAATGTCTGTAAATACTCATACTTTTAATTCTTACTGTAGCTTATTTAATATCAATTGTAAATTATGTGACTTGTAGCTTTCTCTGTATTCAAGTAAATTTAACAAAATAGAAAAAAAAAAAGGATATCCAAATGATAGGTAGTTATACTGGCAGCCTCCTTCCTACTCCATAATTTTTATTTGCTACTCATAAACTCTGAAGCATCAAGGGGCATCACCAGTTCTCCTGCTTACACTCCTAGCCCTGGAGACATCTGTCTGGCCTCAGCCTCTGCCAGCACACTGTGCACACTGTGGCAGCAGAGGCAGAATGGCTGGGCCCAGCTGCACCCTGCTGCCCTTGTCCACCCTGAGCTCCCCAACTCACGTCAGCTTGCTCTTGGCCTCGGTCTCCTTGGGAAATGGGTACTTCCATTTTGTGATACGGCCCACCTCCCCAGGCATGAAGGTCAGGTAGCGCAGGGTCTCCACAGCAACATTGATGTGCATCACCTTCTTCAGGCCCTCCCGCTGCCAGACGTAGAAGGCCACTACGGGGGAGGCATAGTTTTGGATCCACAGGACGTCCCCAGATTCACTGTCCACAGTCACCACCAGCCCATCGCCGTTAGACACAAAGTGGGACATCTCTGTAAGCATCAAACAACAAAGCACGTCAACACTCACCACATCCTGCAGCTACATCCTCTACCCTCTTAGCAAGCTCTATTAACTTGGCTAGGGGAAACAAGACTTCCAGAACATTCTCAGAATGATTTGACTGGGCTCCAATGAACAGGTTCAGGGTCTTCAACATCAAGACCCTGAAGGGGAAGGAAGGGAGAAGAAGTAAAAAAATTGGGATGTATTAGTACGTGTACCATATCCCCACGATGAATGTGTTATTATTATGTACTTCAAACAGCACTAATAAAAATTAAAAATTTAAAAGCCCTATGACTCAAGAAAGTCACACCTGTGTTCATGTCTCACAAAGGAGCACTCAGAGATAGACAAAAATATTCGAGGCCTGGATTAGAAAAGGCAGACTGAGACTTTCAGATGCCAATGCTAAGATGACAAAACTGGCTTTCTCAGTTACCCTCTGAGTAGGGGGATGCTGAATGAAGAAATAACTAGCAACAGCCAGGGAGCCACTTCAGAGGCCTTCCACAAGGTCATCTAGGTCACATGCTAGGTTGTAATTACACTGCCCACAGCTTACACTAAATTTCTTCTGTGACACATAGGACTCAGTAAGGTGTGCCCACCTTAAAATCACAAGCATTTCACTTCAGTTCACCCCAGACCTCTCACCCAGGATCCTGCTACGCTGACTGAGGGAAGTATTTACTGCAAGCCTGTGGAAAGTCCAAAACCTGGCTATGAAGGCTGTCTCCAAAGAAAATTTCACTTTCTGCACTGACTGCTTGCTGCAAGGTGCCCTGCCAGCCCTGGGAGCCCCTCTGAGCACTTACTGTAGTCACCATCGTCCTCGGGCAGTGAGGCGGCATAGTCAAAGTAGGTGGCGTTCCAGCGGAGCTCTCGGGTTTTGGTGTCATACATGGTGATGGTGTACTCTGGAGGACACAGACAACTTATTACCATGAGAGGCCGAGGCACCTTCCAAGGTGTTGGCCTCACCCAGTCACAACAAGCAAATTCTCCAGAAATTGCATGCTTGAAGTCTGGGCTATCCACGAGGAACAGGGGCCACCGAGAACTGCAGGTCCAGACATGAATGACCCCAGCAGCACATGGAGCAGAGACAAAGTCACCCTACCCCTGCACCATGCAACTCAGCTCACAGAGGCATAAGCATAATAACAATGGCCTTAGCCACTAATTCAGTGAGTATTTTACCAATTTCGGGGTCGGCTTACTATGTTGCAATAGATGGGTGATATTAAAACTTAGTACCCAGAAGTGGGATGGTGTTGAAACAGAAAACTATGAACTATAACACTGACTGTGTGACCAGCGAGCAGCTGGAAAGGTGACAAGGAGACTGTTGGGGAGATCTGCACAGCAGAAGAAATTACCATTAGCAGCTGAAACAGGGTGACATGAGGTGCTTATATTCATGTGGAATACAGAAAAAATAATGACTGGTGTCTTAGTTACTCTTCTCTCGTTGATGGGACAAATACCCAACACTCAAAATTAAGCAAGAAAAGGTTTATTTAGCTCAGTTACTGGACGTTTCAGTCTATACTCAGCTGGTTCCAAGGCAGAGCAGCACATAGCAGGAAGCAACCTTTCAGTGGCCAAAGAGCAAGAGCACAAAAGGAGGAGTAGCAGCAGCTCAAGCAGCTAGCTTCTCTACCTTCCTTACATTGAAACACAAATTACCTGCCCCAGGGCAGCTGCAGCATCCACACCCACAGTAATCAATCACAAACTCCAGAAGCTGCCCCAAGACTGAGGTTTTTTTGGGGGGGAGGGGGTGGTCAACTATACACAAACCATAACAACTGGACAATATAGCTAAGGAGCTTTTAGGCAGAAGGCAGTAATGGTCAAACAGCTTCTCTTAGCTATGCATGATACCCTATAAGACAATGAGCTAAGGAAGAAATCATTCAGCTTTCAAGCAAAACACAGGAAATACAGAAGGTCCAAGACTGACTCTCCAGCTAGAAAAGGTTCTCCACAGAGAAAATGGTTTTAAAGGCTGGGGAAATAGCTCAGTGGTCTAAGCACCTGCTTGGCAAACACAAGGACCTGAGTACGATCCCTAGTTCCACATGCCATGCCTGCCCCAAAAGCAGGCTTTGTGGAGCATACTTATAAGCCCAGAGCTGGAGAGGTTGAGATAGGTTTATTACAAGTCCAAGCTATGTTTTTGGTACAGGTACTAAAAAAGAAAAATGAAGAAAAAAAAAGGCTTTATAATAAAGATAAAATCCAGAGCATTGGGAGTGAAACAATGGCCTCAGGTTAGGGACAAGATCAAGCAGGGTGAGACTATCAGACCCTTCTTTGAGACCTCGGAAAGATTTAAGGTAGTAACTAGTCCAGTGATAGCAAACCTATTAGAGCTTTCAATAGCACACAGCCCCCTGTGGAACATGTAGCACAGGTTCACCACAACTGTGCTAGGTAGGCCCTGTGCTAGATAAAAAGAACCATGAGTACTTTCCCACAGCCAACCTGTGTGGGTAGAGCTTTTATGGAATAGACAGGGGCCAGGGAGATAGCTCAGTAAAATAAGCACTTGCCTGGCAAGTGCAAGGGCCTGAGTTCAATCCCCAATTCCAAGGGGGAAAAAAAAAAAGGAACAGACAACAATTCAATACATGGGAAACCCACAAAGATCTTAAAGCAGCAATATCAATATGGACCACAATGATCAGCGATAGTCAAAATGTATTAAAAAAAAAAAAAGACTAAATCCCCTATACCTCAAGAAACAGAACAGACAGAAAATTACAAAAGTTCATTCCTTATGGAAAGAAAGGATTTCTCAGAGGACAAAACCAAGAGTCACTGAAAACAATGTATAAGAGAACAAATCTGGAGGATCTGTTCAAAACTGAGCCCTAATCAAGGAGTATTCCTGCTCCCAGAGCAGAGGAACCTATTCACAAAAACGTGTGCTTGGGTGGACTGGAGAATGACTAAGGTCCAGGATCTGGACCTCTTTCTCCTTCCGTTTCCATGACATGTTTGCTCTAGCTACCTGTCTCCCCACTGTATGCCTGGTGGGGGACAGGGGCAGATGGGGAAAGGGAGAACTCGCTTTTCCCTCTCATGTCTCCAGATCAGGAGGCTCCTCCCTGACAAGCACCATAAAAGACCCCATGGGGCTGGGCCATGAGGCGATGCCAAGACTGGACTCAGGGAACCTTGGGAGGCGGTGACCATGTCTGTAGGTGGAAAGCTTAGAAACTGCCAGGGCAAGAGTGCGGCAGACTGTCTGAAGGGATGCCCCCACCACCTCTCCCCCCACTCACGCCTGCCATCCAGAGGCTGAGTTGGTTTCTCTGTCCTACACCCTGGGCCGATCTCATAACTTTAATGGAAGCAAGGATCTGGGGCTTCTCAGCTCAGAATTTTTAAATTCTTTTTAAAATTTATTTTAATATATTTGGTTGTTACAAGGTCTCATATAGCTTGGTTTTTTTTTTTGGTTTTTTGTTTTGTTTTGTTTTGTTTGTTTGTTTGTTTTTGGTGGAACTGGGGATTGAACTCAGGCCCTTACACTTGCCAGGGAAGCACTTATTCTACTGAGCTATCTCCCCGGCCCCTCATATAGCTTGGACTCATAGTGCTTCTCCTGTTTTTCAGCCTTCCTGGTGCTGGGATTCTAGGCATGCACCACTATGCCTGGACTCTGGCTGGCTCACCCCACCTTGGGGTGGGGCTGACCCAGCATGTGGTCCCTGTGCTTGCCTAAGCTTGCCTAAGCAGATGCTTTATTAGTCCACTGAGCTATCTTGCTAGCCCACTCCTTTTTTTTTTGGAGACAGGTTCTTGCTATGGAGCTCAGGCTGGACTTCAGCTCACTATGCGCCACCATGCCTGGACTGAGCTCAGAACCTAGCAGGTGTTCTAAGGGCCATTTCTTCTTAGGGGAACCCAGCTGCATGTTAGGAAGTCCAGGCCACCCATGAGGAAAAAGTTCGTGCGCAGGCAAACCAAAGTCCCAGAGGCAGGATGCCCAGTGTGTGGCATGCGGCATAGAGACTGACTGTCCTTGCTGCACCCTCCCAAATTCCTCACCCACAGAACCAGGAATGATTAAAAGGCTGCTGTATTACAGAACTATGTTAGGTGGTCTATTATGCAGCAACAGACAACGGAAACAATTCTACTGAATGCCCCAGTTCTGCTGAAGAACCACACAGTTTCTACAACCAGGTGAAGCTGCAGACACTGTTGAGATTTTACTTCATAGACAAGGTAACAAAGCCAGGCATGGAGGAACACACCTGCAAACCCAGCACTCAGGAGGCTGAGGCAGGAGGATCATTGTGAATTCAAGGCTAGCCTGAACTACAATGCAAGATGCTATCTCAAAAAACAAATCAAAAGCAACAACAAAATGAAAGAAAAGAGAAAAGTAGACAAATCCTAAGCAGGCCCAGCAGCAGATCTGTACAGGGGCAGGACGGGGAGTACCGCCCTTCCAGGAGCAGGCACAGCCTTTCTAAGCTGCAGAAAGGCCTGGTTCCCATTGTACATGAAGGAAGCTTCTGTCTCCTGGCACAGCTACCTGAACTTAGGCCAAATTTAGGGCTCAACTGTAATGCATTCACTCCATGTTTTTTAAACTAGCTTTGGAGATAGGAGCCTAGGCTTTGGGTATAATTTTCTTCTAAGCATTTTCTGGTTTCAGTTTTGAGCTTTCACTTTTTGCTCTATAATTTGTTTGGCAAACCTGCCATGTGAGGTGCTGCACAGACATAAGTAAGGCACACCACAACAGCAGCAAGGCTCCCCCACTCACTCACTTGCTTGCTCGGCTGAGCGCCCACCACACATAGGACATGTGTCCAGCATGGATACGCAGTCCTGAATGAAACAACTTCCTCCCTAAGGGAACTGACATCCCAGTGGGGGAGGCAGAAAATGGAAACATAAAATTCATAAGTATATAGCAATGAGTGTTAAGAAGGTGGCTGCACAGCAAACAAACAGGAAATGGTGTGCTATGCATGTCTGTAAAGGGACAATGATAGGCAGTGAGGCGCCAGCGATGATAGGCCTGCCACTGTTATGTGTGCCCCAAGAATGGAAAAGCTGAACCGAGGGTCCCTGGCCAGGGTGGGGCCTCCAAGCCAGGGAGAGACTGACAAAGAAAGCTGGTTCTGCACAGAGCTGTGGAGAAGAGAGGACATTTTCTAAAAAGACAAAGGAATACCTGCTGCGGAAGGACAGCCTACAAGCTGTAATGTAGCACCCTGCTCTGAGAGCTACACCATCCTGCCCCGGGCAGAAAAGGTTTCAAGAGGGAACACAGATGGGAGGATGAGCAGCAGCTGCCACGGGGCTGTGGGCCCTGGGCACCTAAAAGTCATCCCTTGGGCCATGGGGGCTGCAGAAGGGTCCAGGAAAAGGGAGCATCATGGTGCTTGGAGAAGACAGCCCTGGCCACTCTGGAGAACAAAGCCAGTAACAGCCAGCAGAGAAATGGTGCCGCACCTCCTGGAAGTGAGCAGGGTGGACACAAGGTTCACTTTTTACCTGTCCGTCCGAGATACAGAAGGGAGGTCGATGGGCAGAGACTATCTGCAAAGGCAGATGACAAAGTCTGCTGCTTCTCACCAGTCAGCAGGTCGATGACGTACCAGATGTCCTGCTTCTTACCTGGAAGATCACGGGACACTGTCATTTACACCTGACCTATATAGGAAAACAGACTGCTGCCAAGTAGTGCTCGATGTGAAGGATGCTCTCTGTGCTGAGGCCTGAAATCCACAGGCCACTGAAGACACTGCGACGAGCCTCTGAGGTGCCAAAGTAAATCAACGTCAAAACAACTTCTTGGGCCACTAGATTCTGTTTTATACTATAATCATGATATAAAATTTCTCCAAACATAACCAAGTAATTATAGTTTAATAAAAGCCTTCTAACTTTCAAAGTTGATGTTACTGCTTTGATTAGGGGCTTTAAATATGAAAAAGTCCTGACTCCTGTAGTTGGCAGCCGTTCTTTTTTCCCACAGAGTAGGCACTATGTAAGTACAGAAACATACCCAGGGGTTCATCTCCCTCATACCACAATTCTTATTTTCCAATGTCCTTATTAATTAGCCCGCAGCTGAAGAGAACTTATAGTTATCATTGGTAACTGTAATTAGCTAGTACCTGTGCCTGGGAAGTGCAGTTGGTTGTCACCTGATGCTGATGAAGCTGAAGTTGGCTCAGCCTCTATGCCAGGCTGTAAGCTATTCCCAGGCAATAGGACACAGTCCTTGCTTTGGGCTTCTGATGACAAGGTAGGGCCACGTGGATAGCATGAGCCAGGCACCACAGTTAGGAAAACCCATAGCACAGTACCTATGGAATATGCACTAGGACATCCAGGCTAGGAGTGGCAACAGGGCACAGGGCCTCTAATCAGAAGGTCAACACAGTCACTGATGTGCACATCTCTGTTTTGTAAGGCACAGCCCCTGGTTATTTGTATTATGCCATCTTATTGGGAAAACATCCTACAACTAAAGACTCTTTAAGCAGAATTCTGCAACCTGGGGGGGACCACAGGCAATAAAATTTGCTACCGCTGTACTTCAGGACAGTTCTATGTGTGTGCAACTTGCCTGTGGATCATTACTCTTTTCAATGATAAGATCTTATTTCTTAAAATGAAGACAAAATGAAACTGTCACCAAGTCGCTCTGGCCTTAATCCTTCCCATCTGGCATTATATACACACAACTTACTCCCAGGACCATTACAGTCACACAACCTGGCTGCAACTTCAATGGATGAACTGGACACCTGCCACGCTCTTAAATACACTTAATGAAGTCAATTAAGAGGGCACTACATGACGAGGATGGAAACACAATATCCCAATATCCTAAGTAGGTAACCAACTGCTGACAAAAGCTGGAAGCCCAGCAGCAAACAGTGGTAGAGATTAGACGATGTCCAAGGAGCCTGGAAGTAGCCCATGGCACCGAGCAAGCCTTGGGGATGACTTCCTGTGAATCCCTAAGCTGGGAGCTCCTCGGTTTGAAGGGCTGGAATGGACTAAGAGGCCCAATGTCCCTAGCAAAAACTTAAAAGCTGGCCTGCCTCTAAAACCCAGAAATACACATAAAGCTTCTAAGTCATGAACAAAAAATAAGAACTTTCAGTTAAGCCGGACGTGGTGGCGCATACCTGTAATCCCAGCACTCAGGAAGCTGAGGCAGGAGGATTGCTATGAGTTCGAGACCAGCCTGAGCTACAAAGTGGGCTTAAGGCCGGCCTGAACTGCATAGTGAGACCCTGTCTCAAAAAGACAAAAAATCTCCTATATAAACATAAGCTATTGTTATTACTATGATTTCAAGACTAATACAACTCTCCTTTGTGTTACAAGTTCACTTTTACTGACATTTTGGCAGAAAAGTGGTAAAGAAAAGCAGGTGAGCCTATGCTTTGAAAACTGTGACCCTGAGGTATGAAGACAGCTTATCTAGATGAACTGCTAAGTGCTACTTCAACCCAGCACTCTGATGGCAGAGAAGGCTAAGAAAGTCCTGCAGTCAGCAGCCAGGCCTGATTTCCCTTCTTTGTCTCAGACTGTTATTTATATTCACTGCAAATTTCATCCAATTGTAGCTAGGTATGTTGCAATCTGACAGTCACAGAAATAGGCCAACCCAGCAGCTAAACACTTGTTAAATGAGTAACCACATTAATGGTGTCAATTTTTCTCTCAGGTAGGGGGAACATTTGCTTAATTGGTCAGCTGATCCCGGCAAGAACACAGCCAAGGCAGAAAGGGCTCTCCCATAGGATTGGCAAGGGATGATAGCACGCCCTATCTTTTTTTTTTGGTACTGGGAATCGAGCTCATGACCTTGCACTTGCTGGGCAGACACTGCACATCCCCAGCTCCACAGCTCCACAGCCCCACAGCCCTCTCTTGACTGTTCCTTTCCCACATTCCAGGACTCACTCACTGTCAAAGAGATCTGGGTTTTAGTGTTGAAAACAGAAACTCTTACCCATGTAGAGAATCCCATCTGAGCTTCGGCAAGGGGATGCCTGCACCAACTCTGGGATGGTAAAGGGAAGTTTCTTTGAACAAAAAAGAAAGAAAAAGAATGGAACAAAAAAAGAAGTTAACCGAGTCTTGTTCAGTTATTAAAATATTACTGGGCAGTATGTTTCTGTCGCTCAGTTCTGCTAAGAGAGTTCACCTAACTGGAGCCCAAGGGAAGGGAGGTGCCCGGTCTCCCTGTGCATTTCCAACAGGCTCTGGGTTGAGCTCTGGAACCAAACTCCTGTGCCTGATTCATGAGGTACAGGGCCCTTAGTCTCCTGCCCAGGGTACCTGTTCTAAGTGACATAAACCTTTTGTGCAAAGACTTCACAAATATACAGTGCTGCACATTTAAAAATAGGAGAAGGGGGCCAGGGAGATAGCTCAGTAGAATAAGCACTTCCCTGGCAAGCACAAGGGCCTGAGTTTAATCTCTAGTCATGCCCCCCACCAAAAAAAAAAAAAGTTAAAAGGAGAAAGGATTTTCCTGTCTTGAATAGTTGTTTTTCTGTCTTGGAATGCTGACAGAAAGATACTGACTCCTGGAATGAGAGACAGGAAAGGAGTCATGGCACTAACGTTAAAGAGAAAGACCCCTGTGGCCCCACATGAACGTGGAGAGAAGGCTTCGTTACATGGGTAGCACAAGTGGCTGAGGTAGAAAAGACATGTTTCCGGTGTTCTCCTCAGCAAATAATTGTATCTTGAAAAAAACAAAGAAAAATTAATCTCTTGATTATGAAAAGAAAGCCATGCTAGGTGCCAGAAAAAAGAAACTCAAAGGAATCTTAAAGTTTCAACATATTTCATCATAAAACTGTTGTACAGCTAACATCTGACAAGTCCTTTGGTTAGTGCTTGTTTCAGGTTACGCTATTTTTAGAATATTTTGTGTTCCTGAAACTATTTTATCGATACCTGTTACAGAAACTCAGGATTCTGTAACACTGTCAACTTTTTCCTCGAAGGAAAATAAATAAAAAGACTTCGCTATAGCATTGAAAACAGAAATACAAAGAGTAATCAATAATCTGGATTCTGCCATCATCTCAAGATTCAAACTAAGCCTTAGAAAAGGAAAAACAGGGGCTGGGGAGATGGCTCAGTAGAATAAGTGCCTGGCAAGCACAAGAGCCTGAGTTCAATCTCTGGCTCTGCCAAAAGAAAAAGGAAAGGAAAAATGGTGTGGGGGTGCACGCCTGCAATCCCAGCACTGGGGGTTGAGGCAGGAGGATTATAAATTCAAGGCCAGCCTAGGCTACACAAAGTTCACGGGAGACTAGTCTAGGATCAGAATTTTTTTAGAATTCCCCACATCACAAAAATGTATGGTAAAAAATCACAAGTCTATATTCCCAAGTGGAGCTTAGGTTAGAATCACACATGCCTTCTCTAAGGAGGCATCCGACAAGGCAGGGTGGAGACAGTGTTTCAGGCAACACCTTGTTGAAGGTCCAGAGTTAGAGGAAACTTTGTTACTAGGAAGACATCTATCCTTCCAGTGCCTGGCTGGGGCCCCAGCAGCTTCTGGCCTGTGTCTGCATTTCTGAGCTCTGGTTATGCATTTAAAAACTCATTTAGGACACTCAGAAAAGATACTTATGGCTGAGATCTACACCAGACCAGCTGAATCAGAATCTTCAAAGTTATTTTTGAGACAGGGTCCTATTATGCAGTTACAGCTGGCCTTGAACTCACTATGAAGCCTGGGAGGGCCTCGAACTCACAGCGATCCTCCCACCTCAGCCTCTCTAATGCTGGTGAGCCATCCAGCTTCCCAGAAGTTGAAATATCCCAGGTGAACCCATGTGCTAACACAGTTAAGGACAGAGTTAGGAATCCCAGAGCATACAAAGAAGATAAAACCGCTCACCGTCAGTCCTTCATTATTCTTGCCCCCAAGTGTGTATAGGCTTCCATCATTGGGATCTGGGAGGAAGGCAGGCCTAGAGAATAAATAGTAAGTGTTACAATAAAGGAGGGCCAAGGCACAGAACTATCAAAGTCATGCAGAACGGTAATACAGAAGCAGTGGGGAGCAATGTGTATGCGCGCGCGCATCTCTGTGTGTTGTGGGGGCAGCTCCGACCACTGCTCCCTCACTCCCACCACACATATATAAACTACCCATATGGTGTGGAGAAAAGTAACCTGCAGAGGAAGTGCTGAGAAACCACAGGAGCAGAGCATCATCTGGTCAAAGCACTGTGGATGAAGGGCTCAGAGGTGGGAAGGACCCCGCAAGGGTCTTCAACTGTGCTCAGAGCTTCCAACAGTTTATACTCACATTATCAGCTGGGCCTTGAATACTAGGTAAACGCTCTATCCTTGAGCTACACTCTCAGCCCTCACTCACTCTTGTTACACCTGAAGCTTGTGTGCACGTACATTCCAGGGACTAGCCTCCTGAATCCTGACTGAATAAATCAGGTGATAAATTAAAAGAGAAGTGCTAAGCAAATCAGAAAACTTACTCTTCCAGATACAACTACAGACCATACTCATGGTGAAATAAATCAGACCCATGTGTATAATCATCATATTGTCTCCATAATTTAAGAAACTGATAGTAAATAAGATACAAAATCTACAAAAGATATTGTGAAAAGGAAACTGCCCAAAAGGAAGAGAAAAGGAAAACACACACACACACACACACAGTAGCTAAGATAGTTATGCTACCAATTTCTTCTAGTGCATTAAAGGGAACAGTTTGTTTTGTGCTTATATCATTTGCCCAATCTTACATGCCTATATCTTGTAATCTGAGCAACTACTTTGAAGAGAACAATGTAAGCATTATTAATTTCCTAATATCTTGTTTTGAAATTCTGTATCACTGCTTTTTTTTTGTCTTTAAAATAAAAAACAATAATAAAAAAAACCACCAACTTACTCTTCCACATGTGTTGGGACCTGCAGGACCGGATCTGTGCAAGAGAACAAAGGTGTTGTGAGACACACTTGAAAATAACCCAGACGCTGGCTGCAAGTAATGCCAACCAGAGGTCAACTTACAGGAGCTAATGCATGTGAGTGCATTTTATAAAACACTCACAAGGTCACAAATGTAAGCTATATGCTTGCCACTGAGGTCAGATCAAGGACTGCCATCGAGAAACTTTCATGTAACTTGGGGGATAAACAGAAGGAAGAAATGGTCATAAGCCACAGTGGACAGGGGTGACAGGATCATTATCTGGAACATCAAGGACCTCTAAACCTCTCAAATCATTACCCTGCCAGATGCCTGGAGAAGAATGAGATATTCCTGCTCAGAAATGTCAAATGTGGCTTAAAGAACAGGTTTACACTGGGTGGTAAGTGGAGAGTCACCCTTTTGGGAGTAGTCAATGACAGCAACCCTGAAACTCTCAAGTGTTGATTCCTTCTGATCTATTAACTGGAGTTCCATAATAATGTAGGTTTGTTTTTTTTTTCCCCAGAACTAGGGATTGAACTCAGGCCCTTGTGCTTGCCATCACCTTGACCCCCCAAAATCTAGTTTTAAAATAATATAAAATATAAAAAATGATTTTATATAAAGATGTTCAGAGTATCATTACAAATGTTTTTACTATTCAATAATGTGATTATGGCTGGCCAGATAGCTCAGTGGACTAAAGCACCTACTTAGGCAGGTGCAGGGCCCAGGGTTTGAACCCAGTGTGCCGTGCTGGCCCCGCCCCCAGGGCATGCTGAACGGCGATTGAGACTCGGTGTGGTGGTGCGCACCTGTAATCCCAGCGCGTGGGAGGCTGAACACAGGCAGATCACTACGGGTAGTGATCTGTGTAGTGAGACCCTGTAGACCCTGTATTAAACACATAAAAAATATATAAAAATAAAAATAATGTGGTTAAATTGTGGAAGATCTGCTTGGTTAAAAAAAAAAAATTAAGGCTTCTAAAAGGGCTAATAAAGTTTTCAATCTTTACACTGTTAGGTCCAGGAGAAAATATAACATTATATAGACATTATTAATGCAACTATGGGGGAAACCTTTAGTAAACGAAAGAAAACTAGAAGAGTTCAGAAATGCTCATTGTGCATTCCTCTTATTGGAAGTATAAGCAACCCCCAGCACACACCTTTTCTATCCTTCTAAGGGCAGGCACTGCTTTTTAAATTTTGAAAAAGCTTTTTTCTCTAAGCAAATCTCATAGTCATAGCAGTTAACAATGGCTGCCTCCTCTCCCTCCACTCTCCTGGGCACACACTATGGGAAGTGTCTGCTAGGCGGGGTGCATGGTGGTGATGAGGTGGGGGACAGGAATGCCAGCACAGTACTGTAACATCCAACATCCTCAAGCAGGAGACTGCACAGCGAGTGACCAGTGGCAACAGTTGCGCTGTACCCATCTCCAGAGAAGGGGCAGCAGCAGACACCTGAATGGGGTTCCACATGTCAAGTGCCAGTGGCTCTGCTAATGGAACACAGCTGCCTGGTCCTCCTAATAACTTGGGCCTTCTCAGATGAAGAAAAAGCTTTCAAGGCACCATATACAGTGACAGTGCTTTAATAGCCCAGGTCTCACACAAGGACACATGGCACTCATAAGAACAGAATCCACACAGCACAAGTGCAGAGCGTCATCTGGTCAAAGCACTGCAAATGAAGGGCACGGAAGCAGGAAGGACCCCGGAAGGCCACCTCTCAAGTCTTCAACTATGCACAGAGCTTCCAACAGTTAATATTCACATTAACAACATGTCACACATGACACATGGACAGGGAGAACAAATCCAACTTTAGTTTTCAACAAACACTTTTCAAATGGGGCAACAGAAGCAGACTGAATCCTGCTGCCAGAGAACCTGTCAAGGAGGAGGCACAGGGGGTTTCTCTCTCCACAGCACGTGGTCTGTGGGCAGCAAACACTTCACTACACTGAAAATACTTCAGGAAACAGACTGAGCTTTCAGTCAGTGAGCTTATGTTTATCCTTCCCATTAATCACCTCCCTGTGTGCTCTCACAAACAGACTGATGCAAGAGGCAGGAAACAAAGGCACAGATAACCGCCGACTGAAATAAACTCATCAAGGTACAGTTAGGACCCGGGCTGTCCAGAGTGGCCCTGAAGCCATGCAAGCTAGAAGAAGCAAGAGTGTCTTGTTCTAAGAAAGTAGGGCAGCACCGTAAGGCATCTTCACAGTTACCTCAGCCATCAGGGTATCACAGATAAAAAGGACACTGCCAAAGCCTTAGAATTCACCAAAAACAAAACAGACATGACTGAAATGTCTTCAACTCCTGTCAATAACCTGGTCCTCACTGTAAGAGCTCACTCAGGTTCATGGACTTGTTTTCAGAGGCAGATTTTCCTGGGTTTCTATTGTTTATGCACTGACCACCTGATTCTGAGGTCTCAGGGCAGCAGAAGATACAGGATGTCAGCGGCAAGAGGGAAGGATTCCAGTACAACCTAGGTGTGTAGGAGCCAGGCTTGTTAGTCTTAGCAGAAGATGAACTCCAACAGAAGGGAACAGAAGAATCACATTATTCACCATCTACTCAATAAACTAGACATGTAGATAAATTTCTGCAAAGGTGTGGGCCAGGGAAAAACCCAACCACTAAGACAGTTGTGACAAAGACAAGCAAATTGCTGCTTGTTTTCTAAGAGGCAATGATGACTTATTCTTTTATTTATTTTTTTTTTTTGTGTGGCCAGCTCAGTCGGCCCTGAGGTGGGGCTGGTGTGGCATGTGGTGCAGGCATTCAACCTTGGTCCCTGTGCTTGCCTACACTTGCCTAAGAAGGCACTTTAGACTGCTGAGCTATCTCACTGGCCCCAATGATGACTTATTCTATAGGTATTTTTCTTCTTTTGGAACTGTTTGAATCTAAGATCTGTTTGAACATACTACAGAAAATAGTTGTTGGGGGGCAATGAAACAGAAAGTGTTGGTACATCAAGGACAGGAACATTCTGGGAAATCACTCTACTATTCTCTGCACAGATGTCTGAAATCTTCCATGTTATAAAAGGACCAATCACAAGTTTGAGGCCAGCCTGTATAACTTTTTTTTTTTTGTCTTTTTGAGACAGGGTCTTGCTGTGCAGTTCAAGGTGGCCTTAAGCTTGCTTTGTATCTCAGGCTGGTCTCAAACTCACAACAATCCTCCTGCCTCAGCCACCCAAGTGCTGGGATTATAGGCATGCGCCACCACGCCTGGCTTAAGCCTGTATAACTTAACAAGACTGTCTAAAAAAAAAAATTAAAAAGGGCTGGGGGTGTGCCTCTGTGACAGAATGTCACTGGGCTACACACACACACACACACACACACACACACACACACACACACACACGTTAAAGCAAAAGTTAAAGCTAAAGCCAGGGATGTTTGCATACACTTGTAATCCCAGCACCCTGAAGGCTGAGGTAGGAAGAGTTCAAGCAGTTCAAAGTTCAAGCCCAGCCTGGGCAGGTAAGACCCTATCTCACTATAAAAAGCTAAAAAAATTTAAAAGGGGAAGGTAATGTGACTCAGGGTGAAGGCTCTGGGTTCAATCTCCAATAACACACACACAGAGACAGAGGTTAAAAATAAGTATCTCTGGAAAGCTAGCAAAATAAAAATGAGCATCAGGGGAAAATGCATAGTGAAGAGCAACAGGAAAAAAGTACTGCTTTTCTCTTCAATAATGAAAATTGGTATCAGGCAAGACTCTTGCTTTTATAAAAGCTTTCAGCCATGTGAGAAGAAGCACCAGTTATACTGTTAAGTCTGTACACAAACACTCTTACAAAACGGGCCATTTTGTCCATATGGAGCCTGATAAAGATGAAAGCCAGCCTCACCAAGTTCACTTAGTTTCAGGAAACAAAGGAAAGGCTTCCTGCACAGGTGTAAACATGAATGTTATTCAAGATGATCCTGAGGCTGTCAGGCAAAGAAGTGGGGCAGTTTTGCTGAAATCAATGTTTGGCTTCCCAGTCTCAGTTCAGGAAAAACCCAGTGTGCTCACTGCTGCCCTGGGAGGAGGGGCCTCGGCCTCCTCCATTCCCGGGGTGACTGTGGTCTGAAGTGTGCAGCATAATACCCGCAGCCCCACCTCGACCCACCCCTGAAGAAAACAGCATCTGGGATGAGGTCAGGTGACACTGTTACTGTGTTATGCTAATGTAGTCTTCCTCATTAACCTGAAACTGAAAAGACAAGACAGATGTTCACATTTTTCATTTGTCCAAATTCATAAGGCAAGTCTGATCCCTGGCACAGATTTAAAAAAAACAAAACAAAAGAGGGCTGGGCAGACAGCTCAACACGTACAAGGTTCCTACTTTGATCCCCCCCCCCCACACACACACACCTATAAAATAAAAAACGAAAACCAAGTGATAAGGGTTAAAAAAAAAAAAAAATTGTGTTGAGGCTTGGGAGATGGCTCAGTGGAATAAGTGCTTCCCTGGCAAGTGCAAGGGCCTGAGTTCAATACCCAGTTCTGCAAAAGAAAAAAACAAAACAAAACTGTGTGTGTGTGTGTTTTCTTACAGGATTTCACTGTGTTGACCAGATGCCACAAACTCAATGGAATCCTGCCTCAGTATCCCAAGTGCTGAGATTACAGGCCTGTGCCATCATGCCCAGCATAAGGTTAAAATTTAGAAAAAAAAAGGTTAAAATTTAGAAATGTCTATCTCTAAAAGGAGTGTGTTACTATTTGTTAAGACAGAGTCTTGCTATGCAGTTTAGGCTGGCCGCAAACTTGTAGCAATCTTCCTGCCTCAGCCAGAATGCTGGGAATACTGGCATGCACCACCATGCCTGGCAAGAAGTTTTTTTCTCCCTTCCTCACACCAATACCTGGAGGGACATTCCCAAGTTCTCCCCTGAAGCCATTCGTTTCCCGCTCAGGGCACATATCCACCTAAATCTAGCACAAGGGGATTCTAGGACCCCACCTCCAGCTCAGGGCTGGCCAGTCTGCAGTCCCTGTTCACCTTAAGCAACTCCTCCTCCAAGTCTTGCTCGTTCTTCAAGCTCCCAACACCTGGTTCCCAGGAAATGAGAAGGCACCGTACATTCTGCTTGGGATGCATCTATGACTCACCGATCATGTTTCCCAAGAGACAGGTACTTCTCGTATGCGGTTTCTCCAGCTCTCAAATATCTGAGGGCTAGACTGAATTTCAAGCACTCTGAGGGCAAAGCCTGTCATTTTGGTGTTGTGAAATATATACAGAAAAGCATGGAAAGTGCTTGCGCAACACAGTGAATCACCAGAGCCTGGGCCCTTGGGTGCTGCTGCCTGGGCTCTGCCTCACAGAGTACTTTATGGTCTAGTGAATGAAAGGAGACAGCGACTATAGACAGTGCTGCATGTGTAACACACTCACTCAAGCAAGCATTTCATAATGAAGGGGACGTTTCCACACAGGAACCTCGATAATAAAAGCTAAGTCTCTGCTCAGGCAGGGCGCTGGCACTGTGTATTCATATTTTTTTAAAAATTAAATAATATGGCACTTATCTGGAAATGAAGAAGGGGCATAGAGGAACTGCCCAGTGCTGCCCATCACTGGCGCGGGGTGTACAGCTTTAGGATGCTATCTTTTCACCTTTGTGTACACATTAAAGAGCAAAACAGAGGAGAATGGGAAAAGAGAAATAGAACTTCGGCGAAGGAGGAAACCAAAGGATGGAAAGCAAGGAAAAGAAAGGGGCAGAGGAAAGTGGGTGAAAAAGAACTAAGTTGTGTTATGTATGGGTACCATAATGATTGAAAACAATCATGGCAAACATGAAAGAATAAAAAATGTTTCAAATTAAAGTGAACATCTTAAAAAAAAAAAAAGCTACTACAGAAAGCCCTTTTCTAAACAGCTGGGAAGAAAGGCCTGGCCTGGCCTTCCTGCTCCCACCTGCAAGTGCCTCAGGATGCCTGCTTTCCAGTTTACCAGGAAGAGACAAAGTGGAGATGAAGGCCACACCACAGAAAGGACCCTACCCAGGCCAGCCAGAATGGGCACAAGCGAGGGGGCATGTGTGGCGACACTCAGCCACACAGAACACAGCTTTAATGAAGTCATCCTGAATGCACTGTGTTCTACCATCTGAACTTATTAGCACCTGTAGAACATAATGTTTACAGTCCTGTGGGAAGTTGGGACCTGTCCATAACACACCTTCATTCCTTTTGTTAATCAAAATTTAAGTAACCTTCCAACCAAAGCTCAGGAGCTCCCTCTCTGGAGAGAGCTGAGGCAGACGGGCTTCTGTGTGGGAAGAAGTAAGAGCCTCTTAATTACAGCAGCCACCAGAACAGGCTGCTCACCTCACTGCAGCTCACAGAAGCTGGAAGGCTTGTTCTTTTCTCCTTAGATGAGCAGTGACATTTCAGGAACACCTGCTCCTCTGGTGGCATCTCAATAGGCACGGGCTGTGCTATCTTCCTGCACTCTGGGCTTCCTTCTGACCCCCACTCTGACCTCACGCACCAGTGTCTTGGAACCAATTTCCTCTCTGACTGGCGACTGCTCCAGCACCATGAGGACATCATGATAGAAAATCTCCCAACTGCCCCTTTATGGGCCTCTGGCAGCAATCTGAAATGTTTTTGGCAGGTGATTATGCCACTAAGTTATTTTCCTAGTCCCTCAGTCATTCTTTTTTAAAAGTTAATAAAAGAGCACATGCCATGCTAGTGCCACTCCCAAGAACGCTAAGCTGGCCACCAAGACTGGGTATGGTGGCACACGCCTATAATCCTAGCTCTGGGGAGGCTGAAAACAGGAGGATCACCAGGAGTCCGAGTGGCACAGACTCTCTCTCTCTCTCTCTCTCTATATATATATATATATTACACAATACATTCAGACTCATATACATATAATAAAAATTATTAAAAGAGCAAGACATACAGATCACAAATGAGGTCCCAACTGCTTTATCCTCCTTGGTGCTTATCTGTTGAAGTTTACCAAACACATTTCAAAAACAAATGATAGCTGTCTGCTACTGACCTGGTTCTCTGCTAAGTGTTGTGTGGGTTAAAAAAAAGGAATGCCCAGGGAGCTTATCAAGTGACTATACATGAAACAGTGAGTGATGAACTGCTAAACATGTAGAATGGGCCAAGGGGTCACCTAGGCTTGGGCTGAACTACACAGCAGCTCAGAGAATGGAATGAGATGACCATGTGAGTGAGGCATCCATACCCTGCTGTATGAAGAACAAGGCCTCAGGTCTGATGGTTGTGGTGAACTCCTGCTGAGGGAAACACAAAGAAGAAGGACTACAGAGTCCCAAGGACTTTGTGGTGTGATACAGGGAGCATCAGGACTCAAAACTGAGGTCCTGAGAAAGGGCCATGTGATTCGGGCACCTGGAGGTGGCTGGACAGGTGGCAACAAGGCAAACATAGAAGAGAAAGGGAAACAGAGGAAAACACCAGGACAAAGGCAACACACACTCCACATCAACCAAGCCTGAACTAGGGGATGGAGAGGGGCCAGCAAAGCTGAGTCTGACCAGATCTGAGTGAAAGGAGTGAGCGAGGCCTGACAGAGAGAGCTGAATTCTGCCTGACAGACAGCAGGAGACGAGAAAGGCACAGCCAGAAGATGGTAAAACAACCAAGCAAGCAACCAACCAAAAATCCCACTTCCTCATGAATGTTTTTAAAATGCTAATACTATTTTCTCATAAAGAATAATTGGCAGAAATGAAGTCATTCACCCTTCCTTAACTCAAAACTTAAAAGTCTTCCAAATATTTTCAAGCATTCAAGTGAGCCAATTGGAGAATATTTCTCCTCATGGCAAGTTGTCCCTTGCCTCCAATGAATTATTAAGCCTTTGGTTTATCCAAGCCTTAAATTCCTATCAAAAGCCGGGCGTGGTGGCACATGCTTGTAATCCCAGCACTCGGGAGGCTGAGGCAGGAGGATTGTTGTGAGTTCGAGACCAGCCTGAGCTACAAAGTGAGCTTAAGGCCAGCCTGAGCTGCATAGTGAGACCCTGTCTCAAAAAAAGACCAAAA
>PVKA01009820.1:0-66803 GCA_004027165.1 Ctenomys sociabilis
ATTTTTATTTATTTATTTATTTTAGACAGGGTTTCACCACATAGTTCAGGGTGGTCTTGAACTCACTTTGCAGCCCACCCTGGTAATCCTACTGCCTCAACCTCCCAAGTGTTGGGATTACAGACATGTGCCTTTTTTTTGTTTCTAGGGGACAGGTTCTCACTTGAACTCAAGGTGATCTCTCTCTTTTTTTTTTTTTTGGCACGTCCTGGGGTTGAACTCCGGCCCTTGCGCTTGCTGGGGAAGCACTTATTCCACTGAGCCATCTCCCTGACCCCTTCAAAGCGATCTCTTGCCTCAGACTCCTAAATGCTGGGGTTACAAGCCTGTGGCACCATTCCTAGCTAACCTATATCTTTATGTGAATGCCACACTGTTTTAATAAGGACTTTTTTTGAGAGGTGGGTCTGGCTCAGGCTGTCTTAAGGTCAGGTGTGTGTGTGTGTGTGTGTGTGTGTGTGTGTGTGTGTGTGTGTATCTACTTTTCTGGGTCACTTGAATTTCCATATTAATTTTAGGATCATTTTTAGGATCAGATTGTCATTTTTTATAATAAAACCAGGGGGATTCTGATAAAATGGACAGGACATGTAGGTTAACTTGGAGAAGTTTTATTTGTGATATTGAAGATCATCTCCAGGATAGTACACATACTAAGCAAGCAGTTTACTGCTAAGCTGTACTTCCAGGCCATAGTTTGGAGAGTAGTGCCATTTTATCTATATTATTTTTGAATCTAATATAATGTCTTTAGTGTCTTTCCATTTATTTAGGCTGTCAGTTTTAGAGGGTTTGTTTTGGTTTGGTTTGGTTTTGCTTCAAGATTGAACCCAAGATGGGCTGGCCTGATAGCTCAGGGGACTAAAGTACCTCCTTAGGCAGCACCCAGGGTTTGATCCCTGGCATGCCATGCTGGCCCCACCCACAGGGCATGCTGAAATGGCAATTGAGACTAGGCATGGTGTAATCCCAGCACTTGGGAGGCTGAAAACAGGAGAATCACTACAAGTCTGATCTATGTAGTGAGACCCTGTAAACCCTATCCTAAATATAGAACTAAAAAAAAGATTGAACCCAGGGCCTTGCATATGCCAAATCCCCTCTCCATACTTTTTCATGCGGGGTAGGGGACAACGTCAGGACTTTTTACAGCCGGCTACTATCTGTGAGCAAAACCCCTGAGCCATGCTGGGAACAGGAACAGTAGCATATTTCCCTGAGTGAAAAGCAGCCATGTGGAGATTTCTTTCTGTGCATGAGCTGGGGCTGACCCTTCAAGATCCTGTGTCCAGCCTGTCAATGGGGGCTGGCAGGTGGAGGAAAGGAGCCTCTGGCCTGCCTAGTATACTCAGTGCAAAGTTGGGGCGCTAAGAAATGCTGAGAAACTGCTCTGCTTTGGCTGGTATCCTAACTTTAATGGGAAGCAGAAGCCCAATCTTCTTGGCTCTATCAGCCCATAGTGCTGTTTTCTTGCTAAGACTTGGTAAGTTTTCTTTCTTTGTTCTATTTTGGCTGTGGATTGAATTTAGGACCTTGCACTTGCCAGGCAATCTTCTTTTCTTTTTTATTTATTTATTTAAAAAATTTTTTTCAATCTTCTTATACATTTGACACAAATATTTCTTTACATGCTCCCTGCCCATATTACCATACCCAGAGACTTAAAATCTTGCTGTGACTGATTTTCACCTATTCTGCTTGGGTCACTGGGAATAGGCCTATAGGGCTCCTTATACTGCTACTCCAGAAGCAGAACTCCACTCCCACTTCTGATACCAAAACTACAAAAATGAAAGAAAGAGCCAGGCGTGGTGGTGCATGCCTGTAATCCCAGAACTCGGGAAGCTGGGGCAAGAGGATTGTTGTGAGTTCAAGAGCAGCCTGAGCTACAAAGTGAGCTTAAGGCCAGCCTGAACTGCATAGGTGAGACCCTGTCTCAAAAAGACAAAAAAAAAAAAAAAAAAAAAAAAAAAAAAAGAAAGAAAGAAAGGAAGAATGAAACTTAGATCTCAGAGTCTTTTTACTTTGGAAATCGAGTCAGGATCCTAGAAAAGGTCACAGTGAGGAGGGCTGGAAGAGTCCTGTTCTCTTTCTCTGTCTAACAGGGTTTCATTGTATGTATTCCAGGCTGACCTTGAACTATGTAGCCGAGATTGACCTTGAACTTGTGAGCCTCCTGCCTCAGTTGAATGCTGGGATTATAGGGATGTGCCTGCCACCGTGGCTGTCTCAGTTTTACCCTTTTTTCTGGGCTGTGAGATCCTCAGGGACATAGGCTCATGGTCTCCCTATCATATTTCTGTCATTTCTAAGATGCAGCACACACTGTGCAGGTGTGTAGCTGCCTTTCCTCTGCTTTCTGCAGGTCATGTGGCCCCCAAAGCCTTCATGTATGTAACACAGCACATGTATGAGGTGTAACAGGGCTTTCTTAGGGGGCCACAGGACTGGGCGTTTGGGTAGACAGACACACTGCTCTGTAATTGGCCTCCATCTCTGCCACCAGGGCTTCCTGCACTGGCCATGCCTGTGCCCACCGAGGGCACTCCACCACCCCTGAGTGGCACCCCTGTCCCAGTCCCAGCCTACTTCCGCCATGCAGAGCCTGGCTTCTCTCTCAAGAGGCCTAGGGGGCTTAGCCGAAGCCTCCCCCCACGGCCCCCTGCCAAGGGCAGCATCCCTGTCAGCCGTCTCTTCCCTCCTCGGACCCTGGGCTGGCACCAGCCCCAGCCTCGAAGAGTGTCGTTCCGGGATGAGGCCTCAGAGCTCCTGCAGAGCCCTAGGTATGACCCACACAGGCCAGAGTCCTTCTTCCAGCAGAGCTTCCAGAGGCTCAGCCGCCTGGGCCACGGCTCCTTTGGAGAGGTCTTCAAGGTGGGTGAGAGAATGGCTTTTGAGGCCTGTCTTTGAACCCCTTTGCTTTCCTTCCCTGGGTGGGACAGTGTGCTGGGCAACCTCCCCTTCCTCTCTGTCTGTGACAGCCAGCCTCTCCAGCCATGCATGATTGGCTGCTCTCCCATGCTCCCCATGCAAGTCCTCCCAAGGCTGTTTTGTGCACACTAGTGCCTTGTCTGGAGTCTGGCATGCCCTTCAGTGCTCGCAGCTGCCATCTCTGCCTGGAGCCAGCTGTGCTGGGGTCCTTGGCAGGCTTTACTTGGCCCCTGGAGCAGGCTCAAGTGCAGTGCCCAACCTGCCCTCCAACACTGGCAGGCTTGCCACCCTGCCTGCCATCTTTTTTTCTTAAAATACATTTTGCTATTAATTATATTTTCTTTGAAATGGTATCTTCCCTTGGAATATTGAAGACAGTATTATTAAAAATGCAAGCAACATAGGTCCCTGGATCAGCCTTTTTTTTTTTTTTTTTGGCTAGCTCAGGCTGCCTTAAGGATGGGTCTGTGGCTTATGGAGTTGGGATCAAACTGCAGTCCCCTGCGCCTGACTGAGTTTGTCCAAGCAGGCGTTTTAAACAACTGAGCTAACCCACAAGCCCCCTGGATCAGCTTCTTTCTAGAAGACAGTTTGCATACCACACAGCATACTGCCCCTTGGGTTCTGGAGCCCTGGAGTTTCTCCAGTTAGAGACTGTACCAGTGTACCACAATGCTGATTGAGTTTATTATTTAATTAAGTTGTTTTTAATTAGGATTGATCCTAGGGCCTTTGTACTGAATTACATCCCCAGCCTTTTTGAAATTGAATTTAACAGAATCTCACTAAGTTATAAAGTTGTCTGTCTGGTCTAGTTTTGAATTTGTGATCCTTCTGTCTCAACTTCCAAGAGTGCTTGGATTACTTACATGTATTAAATGTGTTGTGTCCCTTGTGGCTCACCTCCCTACCCCACAACCTCTCTTCTAGGTGCGCTCCAAAGAAGACGGCCAGCTCTATGCAGTCAAGCGTTTCATGTCCCCATTTAGGGGCCCCAAGGACCGGGCCCGCAAACTGGCTGAGGTATGCGGCCATGAGAAGGTGGGGCAGCACCCACACTGTGTGCGACTGGAGCAGGCCTGGGAGGAGGGCGGTATCCTGTACCTGCAGACAGAGCTGTGCGGGCCCAGCCTTCAGCAACACTCTGAGGCCTGGGGCACCAACCTGCCAGAGACCCAAGTCTGGGGCTACCTGCGGGACACACTACTGGCTTTGGCTCACCTACATGGGAAAGGCCTGGTTCACCTTGACGTCAAACCAGCCAACATCTTCTTGGGGCCCCGTGGCCACTGCAAGCTGGGTGACTTTGGGCTGCTGGTGGAGCTGGGTACAGCTGGAGCCAGTGAGGCTCAGGAGGGAGATCCCCGCTACATGGCTCCTGAGTTGCTACAGGGCTCCTATGGGACAGCAGCAGATATATTCAGGTAAGGGCTGGGACATGAAGGGGTTATGTTGGGCTGTGGGTGGTTAGCAGAGAAAATGGCTGTCCAGGAGAGGAGGTCCTTCCTGGCCCCACGACTGGAGAATATTGGCTGTCAGGCCTGTGGGATATGCCTCTGCCCTCCGGAGGGGTCAATGGAGCTGGCTGCTTATAAGCCCTGGAGATTCTTTATGAGACTCACCATCTCACTGTCTGTAGGAGGATCAGCCATTACTCCACTGCAGAAGGGACTTGCCCCAAGTCCTTGGTTAGTAGCTGAGGTTGGGCCCAGGCACTGGGCCTAAGTGACACTGGCAGCCATTGCCCTTCCCCCAACAGTTGTATCTGATAGTCTTAGCAGAAAGATGGTAGTACTAGTAACGATGGAAACCTTGGCACCTGTCAGTGAGGTGCTATAGGACCCATCACAGAAGTGGCAATATGTGAGCTACACTAGGGTGCAGGGTCATGATAAGGTCCCCATTCTTCCTTATTGGCCCTTCTGGAGCCTCCTTGGGCTCACTCTTCTTTTCCCACGTGTCTGGCTTATGGTAGAAGAGAGCTGCCCTTCTGTACCCTATATGAGGCTGTCTGGTACTGGGGTCCAGTATCCCAGGGCCCACTCTGCCCATTTCTGTCCCCTCCCTTGTCTTTCCCAGTCTGGGTCTCACTATCCTTGAAGTAGCCTGCAACATGGAGCTACCCCATGGTGGGGAGGGCTGGCAACAGCTGCGCCAAGGCTACCTGCCCCCTGAGTTCACTGCTGGTGAGTGGGGATCCAGGGAAATCTCCCTGCCATAGACAGGGAGTGGCTGCCCATTGGGCTACTGTTAAGCTGTGGTGTGGTTTGGTTTCGCTGGTGCTCTGGGGTCCCTGATAGGACCCTGCCTCATGAGCAGGTCTTTCTACTGAGCTGCGTTCTGTCCTTGTCATGATGTTGGAGCCTGACCCCCAACTGCGGGCCACAGCCGAGGCCCTGCTGGCCCTGCCCATGCTAAGGCAGCCACAGCCTTGGAGTGTCCTGTGGTACATGACTGCTGAGGCCCTGAGTCGAGGCTGGGCCCTGTGGCAGGTAAGCCTCCACATGCTAGGATGCCATTTTCACCCTGCATGAGGACTATCTGTGCCCTGGATTAGGGCCTACCTGGCTTCCTAAGGCTCAGTTTCCCCACAGGCCCTGCTCACCCTACTGTGCTGGCTCTGGCATAGCCTGGCTCACCCTACTAGCTGGCTGCAGCCCCCAGGCCCACCAATTACCCCACCTGGCTCACCACCCTACAGCCCACTTCTGGACAGCAGCCACTCTAGCAGCTGGGATGATGACAGTATAGGGTAGGTGAATGCTTAGCATGCTTTGGGGTGATGGGATATCACTGTGACCAAATATTACATAGGAAGAGACCCATACCCCATGGAGAAAACTTTTGGATCAAAGCCTTGCCCCGTCATTCTCCAGGGCTCAGCCATGGCATAGCAGCTTTACACAGCCACTTTTATACCAGCTGCAGCAGGCAGGCCAGCACCCCTGTTCAAATAGGAACAGGGGAAAGCCTCCATCTCAGTGGAGACTACTGGTTTTCAGGAATGACATTGTCCTTCCCTGAGTCAAAAAAGCCTTTCACACATTGGTACCCCCATCTCACCTTAGTCCCACATGCCTGGTGGTCAAATGAGAGGCCATAATTAAGACAGCTATATGCTCCAGACATAGCTCATACTGTCATCCTTGTTCTGGGGGGCACCTTAGAGCATAGAAGAAATACTAGGAAAACTTCACTTATCAGAAGTTCATTTAAAATCCAGCTTGAAGTTGTGTGTTCTCTGAAAGGGGACAGAGGTGGCCTTTAGGGTCTGGTCAGTTAGACTTAGAAAAGTTTAAAGTGCAATTTCCCTGACCAAGGTTGAGTCAGAGCTAGTTTTGTCCTACACTGCCCAAACCCCAACATCATGCTTATCTTGCCCACCCTCTTGCAGGCCTTCACTCTCCCCAGAGGCTGTGCTGGGCCCAGCTACCAGGAGCACCTCCACACCCCAGGGCAGGTACACGTTGAGGTGAGCAGGCCCAGGGGCTGGGGCTAAGGTTGGCTTTGAGATCTGGAGTGTCATTCCCTTTTGTTCCTTCCTCTAAGGGACGCCCTAGACCTGAGTGACATGGAGTCAGAGCCTCCTAGAAGTTCCTGCCCCTCTTTTGAACCTCGGAACCTCCTCAGCCTGTTTGAGGACTCACTAGACCCGGTTTAAACCACAGGCCCAACTTTGGTGATTTTAACCTTGGAACCCCTTTCCTGTCCCTCCCTTGGGAAGGTGGGACCTGTCTGGGAACTCCTGTGTCTAATAAAAAGTATTTGAATCTTGCGAGTACCCAAGCTTGCTCAAGTAGCAACACAATGCTTCCTGTCGCTTTATTAATACTGCCTAGGGTCTTGGGCTTCTGGGAGGACGCAGCCCTGTGGCTAACCCCTGATGCAGAGCCCAGTTACCCTAGCCTCAGGCCAGAGCCACACATTGTGGAATAGAGATTTCCTGAGTGGGCACATCTCTACTGGGCAGGTTGAACCATCAAACCATGGCCCTTTAGTGGTGCCTAGATCTGGAGTCACTCCACATTTGTGCCTGTTGCCCGGGGAAAACACCCACTGCTAACTCTTGGGCACTTGGTTCCAGAAGGGCTATGCCAACTTGGTCCTAGGAAAAGGGGATGGTTCTGCTGCTCCAGACCCTGATTACAGTCTCTTAGGCAGCAGGGGAGAGCTTCTGGCTGCTGGGGAAATATGCAGGGGACATAGAGGTCAGGAAGCAGGGGCAGAAGGGGCTGGTGTCTCATGGGAGAGGCAGGGTGTAATGATGGTTTAGACTAGCAGGTGGGGCATAATGGCATAAGAAGTTGGCAGGACTCCAACTGTCAGTGAGATATGACCCTAGAGTTCCTTTCTGCCTAACCCTTACAAGTCACAAAGATAAAGAAGTGGGATGTTCTTCTAGCTGTCATAGTAAAAGAGTAAAGAAGGCAGGGAAGGGAAGTTGGAGTTCCAGGCCTCAGTAGAAGTTAGTCCAAAGGGAAGAATGAAGAAAGAAGGAAGGTCCTCTGGGAAATCCTGTGCACTGGTAGCATCCAGGGAGCCTGCCCCTTGCAAACCAGCAGATGGAAGGAAGGTGGCTTTATTGGCCCCAAGAGGCCACAGGCAGGCAAGGAGGCAGCTCAGTCCAGGGAGCAGGCATGGCGAGCAGCCCAGAGCAGGTCAGGCACAACACCGGCATGTAGCTGGAGAATGGAGCCCACACTGAGCAGATGCATGATCTGGTGGGAGTTGCCCCAGTAGTCAAAGCGGCCAGGCCCCCAGCGCTCTGGCAGGCGGGCCACGTTCACCAGCCCTCCAAGCAGTGCCAGTGCATCCATACGCAGGTAGCAGGGCAGAGAGCCTGGGGCTCCTGAGCCCAGCCCTACTCCACGGGCCCCAAACACCAGCAGGCGGGCCCCAGCTTGCCAACCAAAAGCACGGAGCCGTGCACTGGTAGAGGGGGCTGTGAGGGCACGCCAGCCAGCCACGGCTGAGAGCATAGTGTAGCCCACCAAGGCAGCCGGGCGCAGCCAGGGCCTACAGGCCAGGGTACAGTGTATGATGGGCAGAGCCCCTGCAAGGAGAGAGAGAGAAAAAGGGCAGTCAGTCTGAGGCTGCCCACGGATTGTGCCAGAAACCCTTGCCTCTCCCTCCCTGGGTCCCTGGCTCACCGAGGGTGTTGACGAGGCAGACCCCACACATATCCAGGGCAAGGAGCCGGGTGTACACGGGGCTACCCCCTTGGTGGCACATGAAGAGATGATACAGCACAGAGGCTGCAGGGGGGGCCAGGCAAGCCACACAGTGTGTGCCCCCCAGCCATCCATCCTTGCCCAGCTGACCCCAGGGCATGGTCATTGGCACCAGCACCAGGAAGCCCAGCAGGGCCACCCCTGGGGGAGGGAAACAATTAACAATCAGGCAGTTTCAGCATAGAGGACAGGTCACTTCCAAAACAGGATCAATCTAGAGTTGACACGAGGGATGAGAATGAGATAGATCTGAAGCTGATCAGCAGTCCTGCATGGAGGCAGCTGAGGGCCATGGACTTTCCTGGTTCACTCAAGTTGTGGGAAATAGAGACCATAAGCCCCACTTTGTTGGTGAGGCATAAAAGCCAAGTAACCTGCGCCAAGTGAACTCAGCGAAGGACAAGGGACAAGCCCTAGCAATCTACTTACCAAGTTGCCCTCACCTCTCAAGCAGGAGGTCATACCAGGCCTGCCTGTCCTGGGTGTCCACAGAAGCCCTGGGAGGCTGGACCTCAGGCTGCATCCTGAGTAGGACACGTGCATATTTTACCAGTCCCAGGGCTACCAAGTGCCTCTTCCTAGTCCCTACACGGATGGTTGAGCCATATTTGTTTTCCCGAAAAGTGTGAGGCCATGCAAGTCCAGAGGGAGAGCAAGGGGCTGAAAGAGCTCATCTGTCCCGTCTCCAAGGGCTCCATTCCTCCCGGCTCTAAGCCCTTCTGGGAGATACCCTACCAGCAATGGTAGTGGCCTAACTGAGGGGCAAACCAGGACACTAGCTGCCGGCCCACTCTTGGTAGAAGGAGTTTGGCCTGCCCATACTTTGTCACCAGGGAAAGGCCCCAAGGCTAAACCCAGGCAGTTACTGGCCCCTATCCTGGCTGGGACGGCTCAAGGACGGGCATGTCTGTGTCAGCAGACCGCTGTGGGCGGGGAGGAGGGGCAGGGCGCCTGCGGGGCTGGAGGGGGAGCCACCCTCAGGCCTAACCTAGGCAGGGCTGCGGGGGCGGGGACGGGGGCGGGGGCGGTAGGGCCAGGAGGAACTAGGAACCGGCTGTGGTGCACATCTCGTCCCAGGCCCATCTCGACAACACCAATCTCCAGGACGGGTGTTGGCTAGCAAGGGTGCCCAGGGCACTGGGATTACGAAGAAGTCTGACTGTGGGCTTCTTACCCCAACGCTCAGCAGGATTAACCGCTTTTGGCTCCCTCTCAGCTGCCCTCTCCAGTCCCCGGGCCGCCCCCCCCTCCCCGCCCCAAAGCGGAAGCTGGCGGGCGCGGCTCGGACAATGGCAGCTTTGTCACTGCAGCTCCTAGCTGAGTGAGGGCCGGGACTAGCCGGGACCACAGCACAGAGGCTTTCCCTGGTTTGGAGCCCGAGCCCACACAGGCAGGGCGGGGAGCAGGATGCACCGAGCGGGGCGCGGCTCACCATGTGTGTAGATGTTGCCCAGCTCGTTGTGCAGGTAGAAGAGGCTGCGCAGGCAGCCCGAGCCACTGCTGGCTGGCCGGTAGCCGGTCAGCACGAACTTATTAAACTGGAGGTGCGGCGGCGAACTGGCCCAGTCCAGCAGGCGCGGCCCTGCCAGGAACGCCATGGCCCCGGCGGCGCCGGCAGCGCCGGCAGCGCCGGCAGCGCGCTCCTCCCGCTGCAGGGCCTCCTCTTCAGCGGGGCTGCAGTGCCGGGAAGCTCATGCTCGCTGCCTCGCGCGGCAATGCCGTGCACGCCAGCCTGTGGACCCGGCCCACTCCCTTCCCGCGCTGCGCGAGCCCGGTGCCACCACGCGTAGGCAGAGGTTGGAGACCCAAGCCGCCGGCTGCGCCCAGGGAATGAATGACACGCTGTAGGGGTAGCTCCCTGGAGGCGGCAGCCACAGAAGGTCTTCGGGTCTTCTCACCAAAGCCAGTAGGACAGGCGCGGCAGGACTAGGGAGGGGACACTAGGCTCCGCCCCGGGCTCCTCGCACCCGTCACCCTGGTGGTGTTTCGCGCGCTAGATTCCTGACGTCTATACTGCCCGGCCCAATGGGCAGGACCAGCTGGGAGCTCCTCCCTGGGCTGCTTAGGCCTTCTCCTCCTCCTCCTCTTAGCATAATATATACAGTTCCAGCCTTATTTGCATGGGATAATTGTTGATTTGGGACCTGAGGTCCTGGTTCCACATGTTGTGCTGGAGCGACCTGGAATTTGGTGCCCCCCAGCATTTCGCACCTGATCTTTCCTATGATGCCCAGATTGTCACATTTTGGGGCACCTGTCTTCGAGGATACAACCCCTACCACCCAGCCCCACCTTGCAGCAGGGGCTCTGTCCAAGGTGCTGCCGACACGGATCAGTTTGGGAGGGTCCAGACAAGCTCCTGAGCGCCCCCACTTCAGGGCTCAAGGAGGTGCGTGAGGAAGTTTACACCCTGGGCCTGGCACAGCTCACTTCTTATGTCCATGAGGTGCGCTGTTTGCCCTGTCCAAGACAGGTAGGAAACAGAAGGGAAAATGGAAGACAGGAGGGGAGAGGAGAAAGGCCTGTTCCACCCCATCCACCCTGGGTGTGGCCAGGAAGTTGTGTCCTTTCGGCAATCTGGCTGACCACTAGCTCCCACCACTTCTACAGGACACACCCATGCATTCTCTGTCCCTTCATTCTCTGCACTTCAGAAGTCTCTACCAAATTCGTTGTGTGAAATGCTTTTCATTTGCATGAATACAGGTAATTCTCTGGTGCTGACAGCTGTTCCCTCCATGTAAGAATTTTTGAGGCCTATACCAAAATAGGCCCTCTCCTTAAGTCCAGGGTGGATCTTTTGACCATTTTTGTTGACTGCTGACCTCTCACTGAGGGCAGCAGTCCAGGATCACAAGAGGGGCTCAAAGACCACTGACACCAGACACCACCTTCATATTCATATCAAGGTCCACAGGTTGGGAACCTGAGTTTTTTTTTCTTGTCCTTTTGCCTGGTCCTAGGGATCCCAGGGGTCAGGCCAAGTTTCCACCATAGCACCAGATGCTTTCAGTCCAATTTCTGGTCTCCCCAAGATGACCAGAGGCCAATCTTTTTTTTTTTTTTTTTTTTTTTTCTGAACCAGGGATTGAACTCAGGCATTTGTGCTTGCCAGGGAAGTGCTTATTCTAGTGAGCCATCCAATCTTCCTTTGAAGGGGTGAAAAACCGAGGTAGAGTGCAGTATAATGTCTCAGGCATCCATCTCAATAGTACAAGGTCCCATGTCCTACAAACCCTGTGGGTCGCAGTCAGAGAGCAGAGATGAGTGAGCGCAAGGAACTCTGGCTGGAGGCACTTAGGGGCCTGTAGCCTGCAGCAGGACCTTCAGCCTGGGGGTCTCCAGTAGGACAGGGCAGGGCCATCCCCCTGGGCCTGTGGTACCACACAGCCCAGCTTCTCCCAGTGCCTCTGGAAGGTCCCAACGCTGGTGGCCCTTTTCCTGGAGCCAGCAGACAGTTCCTAGGGAAGGAGAAGACATCAGCTGGACCCACACTCAATCCCACCTCCAGCATCCTATTCTGCATGGGATCCCACGTGTGGCTCTGTGTGCCCCCAAAGCCTCACCCTCTCAGAAGCACAAGAGTCCTTTCCTAGCTTGGGGTCCCACCTTGGGGCCCAAGTCCCCCACTAGACCTCAGGTCCCCACAGTGGCCCCATGCCCCTGGGCTCTGAGGTGTCAAGCTCCTGGTGCTTGGTCCACCCTCAAGCCCTGCCCCAGCACCCACACCGTCGGCGCAGAAGACGCAGCAGCGACAAGAGCAGGAAGAGCAGCACGGAGACAACTGTCACAGACGAGAAGATCTGGGCTGCGGGATAAAGCTGTAGTTAAGGCAGGTTCTCCTTTCCCTCAGGGCCTGTTCCCTGACTCACCCCCACCGCCCACTTTTCATTCGCCTCACCCCCCATCGCAGCTTGCAGAGTCACAGGCCTGGGGCTGCAGCTTGAATTGACCTCTCCAGGAGTCTCCACCGGGGTCTGGGCAGATCCCTTGGGTTGCACAAGGTCCTCGACTACATCCTGCAGCCCTGCAGAGCAGAATGTGAGAAGGGGTGGGGGCACTGGGAAGGGCGGGCCAGGGGCGGGGCTCACCACGGTAGGCGAGTGCGAAGCCTTGTGAGTGACCACGCGCGTCGCTGCGGAAGGTGAGCAAGAGCGCAGTGACCCTCAGGCGTAGTGGCCCTGCCGGCGGAGGGCGGGTCCCGTCGAAAGCACGCAGCAGGCTCCCCGAGAGTACGTCGCGCAGCTCCAGTCGATCGCGGGGGTCCGCCAGCTCAAAAAGGCGGAAGGTGAGCTCCAGCGCTGCGCCCGATGGGCCTACCACCCAGCTGCAGTTTTGGTCTGGCCCATACTCGTCGGGAAAGTCCGGGGAGTATATGACACCCTGAGGTGCTGTCCAGTTTCCTTGGCAGGAACCCACAGACACTGCGTGCAGTGCCAGTGGTTAGGACCCTGTGGTCAGCGAAGCTGTCCTTTAAGGGCTGCTGCTCCCACGCTAGCTTAGGCCCCAACCCAGGGCAGCCCAGTCCTCTCTAGAGGCCCCTCCCCAAATGCAGGTCTTGCCTAACTTCCATAGGCCCCGCCTTTGCACCAACCCTTGCCTAGGTCTTGCTCTCCAGTTCCTTCTTCCCAGCAGGAACGCTAGCCTACTATCCCCCTTTCCTGATTCTGTCTCTATTGGGGTATGGCACATCTGGTGCCCCTAGACTTGTCTCCTCACCAAAAAGCTTCTCCAGACTTCACCCACCTTCATAGATGCCTAGACGCCCGTCACCACCACACAGCTGGCCCGGATGGCCGAAGCAGATCTGGTCACAGTCAGTGGCAGGTGCCCTGCGTCCCCGAGCCAAGTCGCTTTCAGAGCCACAGAAGCAGGCATAACCAGCCTCCACACCAGCCAGCTGGGAGCACAGACTGAGTGACCCCAAAGGCAGGGATCCCGGAAAGGGTGGAGTGGTGGGGTCAGAAGTGGGAGTCAGGTTAAAGGTTTAGAAATCAGTGCCAAGGTTTGGGGTCAGTGTTGAGAGTTGAGTGGTGTCCTGAGGTCAAGGTCAGCAGGGATCATGACTCAGTGGACATAGGCAGTACCGTACCTGATAGCCCTTCATGCGGCAGAAACGAAGGCACACCTGGACCGTGAGCTTTGTGGAGGTGCCACTGGGGCCGCTGAGAGCTGGGGGTGTGCCAGAGTCCACAAAGCACCCCAGGTAGCCAGGCACTAAAGGGACAATGGGGTTAGGCGCCCACCTCTGAAAGCAGCCCCTCTCCCCTCCGTACTTTCCCTTTTCCAGCCAGGCCCACTCACTGTGACACGTGGGGATGTCACAGTATCGCCAGTAGATGCCCTCCTCTGTCTCAGCCACATAGCACCATGGTTGCACATCACCATCTGGGTTCCTGGTGGAGGGGTTAAGGTCCCTTTACCCCTGAGTGCAGTGTGACCACCGAGGTTCTACTCTGTTAAAGGCTGTGCACACATGTTCTAGTTTTTGCTCTGTGTTTCTGGATATCAGCTTTCAAGTAGCCAAATCTTTAAAGGGGCCTTGAGGGCTGCTGCTACGACTTGATCTCATATTTTAGGACTTGATCCTCACTTGCCATTTTCCTTGCCTCAGAACCACTGTTTTATTTTTTGAGACAGGGTCTAACTATGTAGTTCAGGTCAGATTTTTTGGGGGAGGTCAGGCCAGATTTGTACTCACTATGTAGTCCAAGCTGGCTTGGAACTCACAGCACTCCTCCTGTCTCAGCCTCTCTGTGCTGGGATTCCAGGCCTGCACAATGCCTCACAGAGCAACTCCTGAGAAGTGATCTCCCTAGCTGTGGGTCAGATCCAAATCCCTCCATCATGGATAGTTGATGCCACTCAGAGAAGTACGTCAAGAGCCTCTTTACTCCAGGGTTCCCCACTGACCATGTCTTGCTTAAACAGACCCTTGATCCTTCTCTTGGCCCTGACCCTCATGAGCTCTGCTTAGATCCCAGCCCTTTTGCAAAAAGGTTCTGTGCATCTGCCCCTCCTTTTGGCTCTGCCTCTAGACCCCAGCAGGGCCCAAGTGCAGATGTTGGTGAGGTCCACATCTAGCCACCTCAGGTCACTGCCCCAAGGCTAGGGTTCAGGCTTCAGCCCTCACCGGCAGAAGTTGTGTGCGCCCAGCCCCCAGCGGCCCTGGGGGTCACTAGAGCTGCTGTAGCTATGCTGCTGCGTCTGGTTCCAGAAGAGACACGGGCGTCCTGTCCCACGCGGGCCCGTGTGGTTCTGGTGGCCACGGTAGTCGGCACCATTCACCTGGAAGCACTCGGACAGACCTGCCGGGCAATCGCAGAACCTTGGGGGGCTGGACCCTCCTAGGAACCACCACACTCCCGGCCTCCGCCCCGCGGGGCCCTCGGGCTGCTCAGCTGCTCCCGCCACCTGCTCTGCGCTCACTCTCCAGCCTTGGGGCCCCAACCAGCCCTGGTGGAGAGGCCGAGGACAGAGCGGTGACCATGACCTGGCCCTGTGCCTAACTCACCTGGACTGTTTAGGCTTCCTGCCCAGACTCTGCGCGGCCACAACAGCGGCAGAAAGAGGATGAGGCCCAGCAGGGCCTGTGTCCCCATCGCCCCCAACCAGGGAAGAAGTCGTCCTGGCCCAGATGCCACTGACCACCCTGGGGCCGAACGGGGGTCTCCTAGGCGACCTTGGGGGCGTTGTCCTTTGCTGTCTTCCTCTCACTCTCTGGGCGGTGGTGTCTGCCTGGGGGAAGATATCTCCCGGGGATCTTTGCCTCCTAAGTCTGTATCTCTTGGAGGTGTCTCTCTGCCCCTGCCGATGCCCAGGGGTCTCCCAGGTTGAGGAATCTAACCGGGGCTTGCTCAGTCTCTGCTCCCCGGCTCTGGATAGTGCCTCGACCTCCACATCTTCGCGCTCCCGCTGCGCCTGTCTGTTTTCGTCTCCTTCGCCCCAGTCTGTAACTCACCGGCTCTTGCCCCCCTCGTTTTCCCCCGCGGGCCCACCAATACCCCCACCCACGGGAAGCCCCGCCCAGGACAGGAGCGCAGGCAGCAGGTCCAGACGCCTCCCACTGCCCCCCCAGGACCCCAACTCCCGTCGAACCACTCCCCGCCCCTTCTCTCTCCTCCCAGGGTCAGCACGAGTTCTAGTGGAAGGGCGTAGAGGAGGACAAGCCCATTTAGCAGACAAGGGATCCTCAAGTGGACATGCAAGATCCTCTCTCGCAGAAGCAGTTTCTGGATTACACGCACCCTCATCCAAGAGCCTGTGCTCTCTCCCTCTCCGTCACCCATTCATTGCCAGCTGCTCACGCTCCTCCTTCCCTAAGTCCCGACGCCTCCGGCTTCAAGGAGAAAGTGCCACTCCCTGCCCCCGCACCCGCGAGACAGGCGAACATTGGTGGGCGCTCGGTCCAGGACAGGCAGGGGCAGCTGGTGTCTGGGGAGGAAGGCAGCTGCGCCCCTGCTCCAATCTTTCCCCTCTCCCCTCCCCTCCTTCCCAGGACCCCATCCCGAGGCTGCTCAGAGCCTCAGGAGTGCTGTGGAATTCCCCCAGCGGTGCCCCCCACCTGGCGGGGGGGGCGGGGAGGGGGAAGGGAGCAGGCCCAGGCAGGCGTGGGGGGAAATTCCCCGCCCCCTCCTCCTGGGCCCGACTCCTCAGAGTCCTCTGATGTAGCGCTGCCAGCCCGCTGCCCCCAGGGTTTGGGGGGAGGCCAGCGCAGGTGCGTGGGAGGGTGGAGGCCGAGAGCAGTAGGTGGAGGGAGGCAGGGGGCCCCAGATCCCTTGTCCATCAGGCCAGCCTGCCACCCCACGCGCTGCTCCAGAGGCTATCCAGGGGCCCTGTTAGTTCTCTGCTCCCAGCCTGACACCCATTCTGGAGACAAATAGAGAAGTAACATTTGGGGACAGTATGACACACAATATTCTGGGAGATCAAGTTGCTCCTTTTGGTGATCTGACCCACTGAGGTTGCAGTTTAATGCCTCAGGAAAGCTCTAGGGGGTCTCCTGGATTAGGGGTATGTATTGGGAAATTGGGCATCGGAAGGAGATAGGCCTGGCATCAGGGTACCTCCTCCTTGGCCAAGCACTGGAGTGGGAGTCTCCTTCCTATGCTGGCCTTACATTGAAACCCACCAGACACCCCCTAACTAGGGGCCATCTGTCTATCAAGGCTTCCCTTGTCCCTCCCACCTAAGAGCCCACCAAGAATGTCAGGGTGCAGGCTCTCTGGTAGAAGGGGTGAGGTGGAGGACAGGGTCAGGTGGGCTGTTTATGTTCCAAATGAAAATCATGGGCCAGAGAGATGGCTTAATAGAATAAGCACTTCCCCGGTGAGTGCAAGGGCATGGGTTCAATGCCTGGTTCCACAAGAAAGAAAGAAAGAAAGAAAGAAAGAAAGAAAGAAAGAAAGAAAGAAAGAAAGAAAGAAAGAAAGAAAGAAAGGAAGGAAGGAAGGAAGGAAGGAAGGAAGGAAGGGAGAAAGAAAGAAAGAAAGAAAGAAAGAAAGAAAGAAAGAAAGAAAGAAAAAGAAAGAAAATCAGGGGAGGATTGGTGAAGGAACCACATAGATAAGAGAATGGTCCACCCCAGGAACTGTCTGCCCATCCAGCAGAAGAGATTCAGGCAAGGGCTGCAAGCTCCTCTTGTCTCGGGTTGTTGCTGGAACCTCTCAGAACTAAGAAAGGCCTTGGAGCTGTCCCCCGCATCCCAACCCCCCCAGTATTCAGCATTACTGCGCTGCAAGCAGCAGCCTGTCTCTGTCCAAGCCCCATGCAAGCTGGGGGTGGGGTGGGTAGCCAGGTTTTCATCTCCCTATTCTCCAGACCCACCAACCATGCTCAGAGGCCCTTGGAAGCTTGTGTGGTGTTGGGAGGTGAGCTTCAAGCACTCTGCTCCCTGTGACCCAAGATTTAGTTGCAAATGCTGTCCTTATCCCATACTGCTTTGGGGGAGAGGGGGCCCCTGACTGCAGGAGTCTCTGAGGATAAAGACATTAATTCTCTCTTGCCTTCATTTGGGAGTCTCATATCCCTGCGGTACGTTTCATAGATGGGGAGACTGAGGTCGAGGAGGAGCAAGGCTCAACCTAGGATCACTGGGGCCTGACACCCTAACTTCTGGTGGTAGGTTAGTGTGCAGAGCAATGAATTCACAGGCACAGGCTTGCCACACAGGGGCAGAAAAGAGCCCAGGACTTGGGCTTGAATGGAGAAGTGTCCCACACCAGGAAAGGCCTTGCCCTTTCTTCTTCCCATCATGTGATACCAGAGTCTCCAGGTCCAGCGGAGAAGATGGTAAAAATGTAGGGGATGTTGAGTTGAGGATCCAGGCCGCTTTGTCCCAGTAGATGTCCCCAGGAGGTGGCAGCAAGGTCAGTGCTCCTCGAGCCTGGTCTTTTTCTATGCAGACAGCTGGTCTGAGGGAGAGTGGACCCCGTGTAGAGTCAGCTGCTTTGGTCTTGGCTCTTTTGTTTTTGCACTTTCCAGTGGGGATAAATTTTCCTTTGAGGCCTGGCCCTCTCACATCAAGGTACATGGTGGCCACCAAGGCAAAAGGAGGAAGTAGAAATGGTCTATGCCAAGTAAACTGCCCTGGGGGTCCCTGGGCAGGTCCTAGGGGAAATGAGCCAGTTAGGCATCACCTCCAAGCCCCTTGGAAGATTGCTGCGGGGTGAGGACCACCTTCTAGAGCTCAGAAAGAAGCTCCCTTCAGAGGGGGTCCAGACATTCTACCCAACTCTTTTTTTCTTTTTTCTTTTTTTGGCAGAACCAGGAAATGAACTCAGCCCCTTGCGTTTGCTAGGGAAGCACTTACTCCACTGAGCCATCTCCCTAGCCCCTACTCACCTCTTTTTATCCTTGGCCTATCGGAGGCTCACTCTCTGCTGCCTTTACCAGTCACATAATGTGCAGACCTGTGTCTACATTGTCCTCCCCCATCCCCACCCTCACCGGACCCCACCCCACCACTGGGCCCCTTCTCACTCCCCAGTCCTGGGCTCTTTCTTTTTTTTTTTCTTTTTTCTTTTTGTCTTTTTGAGACAGGGTCTTGCTATGCAGTTCAGGCTGGCTTTAAGCTCACTTTGTAGCTCAGGCTGGTCTTGAACTCACAACAATCCTCCTGCCTCAGCCTCCCGAGTACTGGGATTACAAGCATGCGCCACCACGCCCGGCTTGGGCTCTTTCTTACATCTGTGCCCAACCCCTGGGCTTGCCTCCCCATCCTCCTCCACTGGGCCATTTCCTGTCTCATACCTCTGAAGGTTCTTCTCCCAGGTGCCCCTCTGTGGAGTAATCATGCCCCTCTCACCATTTCCCGAAGTGCCTGGTTGCAGAACCCCCTACATGGAAAGCTGGGTAAGGCAGGTCCCTCTCTCTGCTGCACAAGAGGTTCTGCACAAGTCAGTAGCCAGACTCACCTCCAGCTGGGAGGGGTATGTTGCCAGCAGCTTGTCCTAGGTATTCTTGTCACAGCCAGAAGGACCCAGGTTTGGAAATTCAGATTTTTCCCTTGATCTCCTCAAGCTTCAATTTCCCCATGATGCCACCAAATGCTCCCAGCTGGGGAACATGAATCCTCGCAGCCAGTCCACAGTAGCTTGGTCCTAGATGGGGCAGGAGGAGTCAGGGAGGCCGGCAGGCAGTGCAGAACCAGAGGTGGCCTGCTGAGGGCGCTTGCGGACTCTGCGTCTTCAGGAATCCACGTGACTTTCTGGAATTTGGTCTCTCTCGGGTGGGCTGAAACTGTCGGAGCAGCGGAGTCCATTCATGCATATCCATCCGTCCGTCTGGCCAGCCCATGGCCTCGCTGTGCAGGGCCAAAGACGGGTTCCCCTCAGGCACTTGGGCCGCGTTGGATGGCCAGGTAGCCTCCCCAGTCCCTCCTTCTTAGGTTAATAAGGGTAGAAAGGCTTTCGCTTTCGAAGGCTCAAGAAAGACTCGTTGCTCTCGCAGGCTGTCTTGCTCTCTGTGCTGTGGTGAGCGTGGCCAGAAGTGCCGGGGGCCTCCAGGATGGTGGCCGGGTCTGTAATTGTCTCTCGCCCCTTCCAGACAGGTGAAGAGTCAACCATGAGCTGGTTCCAGAAACAGATGGGCTGGGACACGAAGGTGAGAGCCATACCTCTCCCCACCTCCACAGGACCCCACCCCCACCTCACTGTCTTCCCTCTCCTCTCTCCCCAGCCCCACCGAAGCAGCCAGGGGCTGCAGATGCCTGTAGGCATCCCCATTGCGATGGGAGTTCTGGCCCTCCTCGCTCTCCTGGCCCTGGCCTGTCACTGCCTCACAGAGGTGCCTGCCCCTCCCCTGCCCCCCAGGCCCCCCATGCTGGTTCCTCATCCCCTCACAAGGCTCTCTGTGCTCCCAGGCCTGGAAATCCAAATGGAGGCCCTGCTGCCAGAGGTGGTGGCACCTTCACCCTGAAAATGACTTGCAGCTCGTCTCCCTTCAAAGCCACAGTGACAGGCAGCTGGACACACCACAGCTGCCTTCCCTGGCAGGTCCCTGAAGGCCCTCAGCTTGGGATGAGAGGAGGCTGGAGTGTTGGCCTAGCACCTGGCAAGTGCTGGGAAATCCGTTAACAAGGACAGTGTGACTGTAGTCCACAAGGGGAGGGCAGTGGGATGCTGGGGACATGAGGAGGGTAGCACTCGGGAATGGGTGCCCTCTCCCAGCTGTAGCATTGGCTCCTTACCTAATGCACAGATTCTTACTCCTACTCTTAGCAATAGCCTCCCCTTTGGGGAAAGGGTGTTACCCAAAGGACAGCCAGGACAACAGGCTGAAAGGGTCACTGGTGAACAGCAGAGTGGGGAGCAGAAAGGCCAAATAGTGCCAAGTGGGTGGTAGGTGCTGGGCCTGGCACTCCAGGTTGTTTCTAGCCTCTCCCCCAAGAGGACACACCCCTCTCCCTGTGCAGACCAGCATCTTCCCAACACTACATGCAGGGCTACTTGGGACCCCTTCAGAGCTCCCAAATCTTTCTGCCTCCTCTTGGGCAACATAGGAGATGGTAAGATCCACTCGAGCATGTGTGGGTTCCCTGGCTGAGGGGCAAAAAGCTGGTGGGGACTCCATGCTCACTTCCTAGACTTGGGGGAGCCACTCTCCCGAAATTGTGCTCCATGGGCTCCTGAGTTTGGCCTCCAGGGCCACATAACAGCACTTCCTGGGATAGGGAGGGCAAATCAGGAAGGGAAGTAGGTTAAGGCTTGTCGCCAGAGGAATTCTCAGGTGGGCTCTGAATTGCTTCCCCTGGGCACCCATGTGTTCCATGACCTTCACCTGCTGTATTAATAGACCTGTGAATGTTCACATGTCTCTCTTCAGATCAGGTTGTGTTATTTGGCAACACTGAAGGGATATTTGCAGATGTAACTAAGGTCTTTAAATAGGTATCATTGGGAGCACATGTCTGTAATCCTAGCACTCTTGGAAGCTGAGGCAGGAGGATCTGAAACTTAAGCTCAGCCTGGGCAACTTAGCAAGAGCCTATCTTAAAAGGAGGGGAGGGTCCCTGGGGAGTTGCCTCTGCGTTAAAGGGAGATGGGACTGAGTGTGATGGCACACACCTGTAGCCCCAGTGATTTGGGAGGCTGAGGCTGGTGGATGGCTAGAGCCCAGGAGTTAGAGGACAGGCTGGGCAGCATAATAAAGCCCTTCTTTCAAAGCCAAACCAGAAAGAAAAGTGTGGAGAGACGAACCAGAGGGCCAGACTCAGGCAGTGAACCTTTGAGTAGAAGTAACAGAGATGTTTCTGTGGTTGCTGAAGAAGCATATAGCCTCCAGTTCCATCCACAGCTCCAAAGAAACGACTTCTGCCTACTTCCATATGATCTTGGAGGAGGACCCTGCACTGTGACTGCAGCCTGAGAGCCCCTGGGCAGAGGACCCCATTCAGCCCTCCCAGACCTCTGGGTCACCAAAAAGGACATAATAAATGGGCATTTGAAGTCAAGTGTGTGGTGATGTTTTGGGCCACAAAGTGTGTGCCGGCCAGATATGGTGGCCCTTGCCTATAGTCCCAGCACTCAAAAGGCTGAGGCAGGAAGATCATTGGGAGTTCAAGCCCAGCCTGGGCTACAAAGTGAGCTTAATGCCAGCCTGAACTACATAAGCGAGACCCTATCTCAAAAAAAAAAAGTCTGTGCTGGAGAGAACAGGCTCCAGGATGAAGCTGGCAAGGACAGGGCTTTTGCCAGCCAAGGGCTTTAAAGGTTCAGGGGGGATCCTGGCGGGAATTTACTCAGCCCAAAGTGGGCCCTGAAGGCATGGGAGCATCCTGGCTGTGCCCTATCCCTTACCTGGGACTTCAGACTGGTGGCGGGCTGTGGATAGGTCTCCTGTACAGGCCTGGGATGCCTTCTGTTGTGGTGGCTGGAGGTGGCATTGGGACCAGCAGCTGCTGGTTAGAGTCCTGGGGACACTTCCCAGTTGTCTCCAGGCAAGTGCTTATTCTACTGAGCTATCTCCCTGGCCCCAGTTGTCTCCAGAGGCCTCCTGGGATATACTGGTTTCTGGTCTTGAGTCATTTCTGGTGTGGAGCCAGAGAGGGGACCTGGGCAGGCGCATTTGATGCATCTGAAAAGCTCCCAGCCCCCAGCTATCACCGGGGCCCTGGAGGCGTGGTGCCTGTGGGGTCTGCTGCAGTCAAGGATGTGAGTGGATGAGGCCCTAGGAGAGCTGGGGGCCAAAGGATGGGATGAACTGTTAATGCAGGGACCCGAACAGTTGTTCTTCATGGTGCCGTGCTCAAGATTTCCCAAATCTTCTCAGCACCCTGGAGGACCTTAAAGGAGGGAGCCTCCTTTAGCCAATTAACATACTCAGGGAGAAAGGGCTGCATTCTGGAGAGTGCAAATGTTCTGGAATTAGATGCACAGCTCTGTGAACGCACTAAAAGTCACTAAGTTGAATGAGTGAATTGTGTCATATGTGAGTTGTATTTCAGTGATCGTTTTTTTAATGATCTTGTTTTAAAGATTTATTTATTTTGTTCAGGGTCTTGCTACATAGCTGGGACTCAAGAGTGATTCTTGTCTCTCAGCCTCCTAGGAGTTGGAATTACAGGCGTCTGCCACCACGCCCAGTTTCAGAGGCCAGCACATGTGGCACCAGGGATCAAACCCAGGTCCTTGCGCTTGCCAGGCAAATGCTTAGATTGCCAAGCTATCTCCCTGGCCTCAATGCACTGGTACTAAAGTCAATAATTTCAGCTACTCAGGAGGCTGAGGCTGTGGGATCATATATTTTAAGGCTGCGTGGGGCAACTTTAAAAGGGTCTGAAAAAAGGTTGGGAATGTAGCTCAGTGCAAAGGCCTCGGATTCACTCTCCAGTACTCTGAAATAAACAAAACTTTAAAACTATAGAAATAAATGTAACTGGACATGATAGCACACATCTATAATCCCAGCATTCATGAGGCTGGGGCAGGAGGGTCCCCTTGAGTTTGAGGCTAGCCTATGACAGTTCAAAGCCAGCCTGAACTATGTAGGGAGACCCTATCTAAAAACGGGGGGGGGGGGCAGCTGGAGTTATAGCTCAGTAGTAGAGCAATGGGATTAATCTCAGTACTGAAAGAAAAAAGTTGAGGTTGGTGGCAGCACTGACAACCAGTGGGTCAGAGGCATAGGAAGGACACCACAGAAGGTGCCTCTAGCTTCTTGCTGGGGTGGTGGCCCGTCAGTCATAAAAGCAAGACAGCCCCTTACCTGCTGGCCCTGCTGGTGACCCTGGGAAGTCTTAGGAATGCCAAGGGCAGCTGGATGTCTGAGTCTGGTCTGCAGGAAAGAGGGCCAGGCTGGGGCTGCCAAAGACCAACCAACACTGACTTGTGAGTGCAGTGTTGTGCAGACAGGGCATGTCCAGCTCCCAGGACACCAATGCCCCCCATGCTTAGAGATTGAGTGGTGTCAAGGAGCTCACTCGGGGTGCTGGGCAGGAGAAGCCATCAGGAGGGCTCAAGGAAGCTCTGAGACTGCTGACGCTGGGACCAGGAGGTCTTTATACAGTCTTGACAGAAAAGATGGGGGACAGAAGACAGAGCCCTGAGAAGTGTTTCCATGAAGCTCATGTTACAACCTTAGGGGCAAGGTCAGGACAGCCAGGGGCTCCTAGAGCTGGCCATTGCCATTGTTTTCAAAGTTGGAGTTCTTGTCCACACTTCTGCTCTTCCTTCCTTTTTCTTTTTCATAACCAGGGATTGAACTCAGGCCCTTGCACTTGCCTGGCAAGCACTTATTCCACTGAGCCATCTCCCCCTGCACCTTTTTTTTTTTTTTTTTTTTTGACAAGAGTTTTGCTAAATTGCTCAGGTGGGACTTGAACCTGTGAGCCTCTTGCCTTAGACTCTCAATAGTGGGGATTATGGACATCAGCCACCCCGGCAGAGCATGAGCAGAGAAGCATAGAGTAGGCTGCTGAGGGCCCTCACTGCATGACCCACAGCAGCATCTAGGAGAAAGACTGTGTTGGTGTTCTGTGACAACACAGAGCTAAGGCAGCTCCCAGCTCTGGAACCACAGAAGTATAGCTGTGAGTCGCTGTGTCTGTTATTTCTCTTGTATTTGCTGGGACAAAATACCTGGAACCCAAAATTAAGGAAGGAAAAGTTTATTTAGTTCCCAGTTTGTGGAGGTTTAGTCCACACAAAGGTAGACTCCAAGGTAGAGTGGCACGTGGCATGGGGCAGCAGTTCAGGGTGGCAGAAAACAGCAAAACAGTAAGAGCAAATGGAAGGAGAAGAGGCAGCCATGGCAACAGAGAACAAGTCTGTCTCCCTTATGCTGCATTCAGTCTACATGCCCCAGGCTGGGTATAGCACTCTCATCCCTAATCCCAGCCCCACTCACTCCCATAGTCCCAGTGTTGAATCATAAATTACTTATAATCTCTAGAAGTCTGCCCCATAACTGCATGAGGCTTTTGGAGGACAACTAGACACAAACCCTAATAGGCCCCATTGGCTGAGTGGATCCAGAAGAGACCTGGGTGGCCTGAGAAGTTGTCCACATCCACAGGGGTCCTCAGTCCAAGCACTGTGGTCTGCCCTTCTGCCCACAGCCCCACACCAGCCACTGGCAGCAACCTGAGTGTCCCCAGAGGGAAAAACTGGTGTTCCCCTAATGTCCCCATGCCCACTTTTGGGTGCCCAGAGCCTAGCCACAAGATGTGGTGGATTGTGATGTGTGAACAGGGAGGATAACGGTCAGACCTTTGGAGACCCAGGCTGCAGGCTGCTGCCCACCTTCCCTGGAGTTTGGGCCTCTTCTTCTGACTGTGGCACCCTCTGTGGCATGCACACTTGTGGCACAGAGGCTCTGGTGGGGTGCCCTGCCCCACCTTGTCTCCCCTCTCAGCCTCAAGTGGGGTGTCTCATGGTCAGATACAGCCATGGTGTTGTGTCCATGGCTAGGGGCCACCAGTGCCGGGGTGATTGGCAGACAGCAGTGGCATTGCTTGGGTGATGCCTGTTAAATCATTAAACCCACTTCCTATTCCAGTAGGTGATTTAACCCACAGCCTTTACCTCAAGTCCACATATCCAGCTGTTCTTTCTGTTTTTATTTTCAAACAGGGTCTCAGTAAATTACTAAATTGCCCAGCCTGTGCTTGAACTTGAGATCCTCCTGCCTCAGCTTCCCAGAGTGCTGAATTACAGGCATACACCATTACATCTAGCTTAGACCACCTTGACTAACTGGTAGGCGGGACCAGGGAAGCCAATAGTTAGGGTCAAGTCATGGGCCAGAATGACAGGTGGGGAGTTAGCTGTCCAGAAGGTAGTAAGTAGTGTGTGGGGGCTGGCTCACTCTGCTGGTGCCACTCCTACATAAACTTGCCCAGGCTCATGCAAGCAAGTTCATGGCTTAGCAGCAGGGGCCGCAGACCTGATGGGCCATGCTCAGCAACAGGACCTCTCCATCAGTCTAGAGCACACAATGCTGCCTCCAGACCTCAGCATCCCCTCCTGAGGTCCCTACTCCATGTCCCCCACCCCTCTTCATGGCCACCTCTGCCCAACCAAACCTATCAATTCCCAAACACATGGCCCTGGGACTCAAGAGCATGTGACCTTGTGGTAGCCACCTACTGTCATAGGTGGGATGGAGACACACAACAGGCCTGCAGTAAGCCAGGAAGGAGGATTTATTGGAGGAAGCAGATGAGCAGAGGGCCTGGGGCACAAGCTGTCACTACTCAACAGGGGATGACAGTTCTGTGGCCAGGTTGCCAGGAGAGGGGACCCTGCCACCACACTGCACGCTCCCTCCAGTGTTACAGGGTGGGGACAGGGGTGCTGTCTGGGGCAGCCCCGTTGGCATGCAGGAGGCTCTGCAGTCCCCGGCAGGTGTCCCTGTGCCCCTGGGAGGACAGCTCAGCTAGACCACCTTGGGAGGCGCTTGCTTGCTTCCCAGTGCAGGGCTGGGCCTTATCAACAACTGACTCTTCGCCCTCCACCATGCAGTCCAGGATCTGCCCAGCTCTGGCTGCCACTTCTGAGAAGGATGCCTGCATGGGAACTGCACACAGGGGCTCGCCAGTCCACTGGGAACCGCTCCACTGTGCTAGGGGCTGACTGCACGCGGGGGCAGCAGGTGGCAACAGCAAGTGCCACCCCCACAGAAGAGACCCTGTGTGGCCTGTGCCAGTCTGTGAAGGGTGCTTACCAGTAGTAAGAGCCCCTGCCTGTGCTGGCCTGGGGGCTAGTACTTCACAGGGCCATGTGGGACCCCACCTGCTTCAAAGCTCTTGCAAAGTCTGTTTTCTGGCACTTGTGGCCCTGGAAACAGCAGCAGAGGGGATGGGGCCTCTCCATCCCATCCTGATGCCCTCCCCCCAGAACTTTCTGTGCCCTATGCTGCACCTTCCAGCCCACCACGTGCCACAAGCTTGGGGAGCTATTTTTGCTGACACAGGGACACCGTCCAAGCACAGGGAGATCCGTGAGGAAATAGCCACAGATACTTGGGAGAATGAAAGAACTTGTCAAACAACTCTAGATGGGTGGAAAATGCCTGTGTGGACGGACAGGGAAGCATCCAGGGCACCAGCCAACACCGCTCTGCTGCCTGCGTGAAGACACTTCAGTGGGCCTTGACATCCAGCCTGGTCTCCTCCACGTTTCTGATTTCGAGGGGACATATATGATTACAAAGATGGTGAAACAAATGATTAAAGAGAGAGAGAGAGACAGACAGACAGACAGACAGACAGACAGACCGACCCAGGACTCCTGGAGTCCTTTTTCCATCAGCTGGGTCCTCTTTACACAAGTGTTCTATCACTGAGCATGCTCCAGCGGGGAGTACTACTTTGCACTGCGCTCCATTCCCAGCCATTTACAAGATTTTTATTTTATTTATTTATTTATATTTATTTATTTTGTGGGACCGGGGATTGAACTCAGGACCCTGCACTTGCCAAGCAAGCACTTATTCTACTGAGCTATCTCCCTGGTCCCCGAGATTTTGATTTTAAAAGCCATGTGTATTGGTGTACACTTGTAATACAAGTACTGTGGGGGGTTAAGCTAGGAGGGTCACAAATTTAAGCTAGCCTGGGCAATTCAGCAATTTAAGGAGCTGTCTTAAAATAAAACAAAAATTACAGGGATCCATTTTCGAACAAAATAATATGCTGGTGATATACCTCAGTAGTAGATCATCCAAGGATTTAATCTTCCAGTGCTGCCAAAATAAACATTAATTTTTTTTTTTTTTTTGAGGTAGGCTCTTACCAAGTTGCCCAGGCTGATCTCACAATTGCAATCCTCCTGCCTCAGTGTCTGGAGTAGCTAGGATTCCAGGTATGATATACCACACCTGGCTCAGTGCAAGCTTTGATTAGGGATCAGTCACATAGGAATAGCCTGCCTGGATGACTGGCAGCTGTCACTGGAATTCCAGGCTCTCAGAAGAAAAAGCAGTGTTCAGCAAAACTCCCAAATCAGGGAGCCGGCCCTATCACCAGGGACAGCACTGATGCAGCAGAGGAGTGTTTACACCAGGCTCCTAGGGTTCAGGGTGTTAGAACACTCCTGTGTTCCCGAGATAATCTCAGTCGGTCCTGCTGTGTAATCTTTTTAAATATGCTGGATTCTGTTTACTGGCTCAGAATTTTGATATCCATATTCCTAAAGAAGCTGGTCTGTAGCTTTTCTTGTGATGGCTTTGCTTGGTTTTGTTCTCAGGGAAATACTAGCCTTACACAATGCATTGGGAAGCTCCCCTCTCTTACTGGAAAGAACTAGTGTTAATTCTTATTTCTTTTTTGAGACAGGCTCTTGCTATGTAGCTCAGGTTGGCCTTAGACTTGGTGGTTAGCCTAGGCTGGCCTCAAAGGCAAGGTAATCCTCCTGCCTCAGTTTTCCTAGTGTTGGATTACAGAGGTGCACCACCACATCTGGTGATTTTAATAATTTGAGTCTTTTCTTTCTAAATTTGTGTGTCAGTCAATTCTCTTGAACCTTTCAATACTCAATTTGGATTTTATTATTTTTTTCTATAATCTGTGTTATTTTTTTCTTCTCATTCAACAGATTTTATTCATCTGACCCCAGGACCTGGCAGGCCCAACCCAGATAGAATCAGACCCAGCCCACCCAGTGACCCTCTGTGCGTCCTTCGCTCTCTGTGAAGGATGGGTCCGGCTGTGTGGAGTCTAGACTGGATGGGGCGCCTTCCCCACACAGCATATATTACATTTTCTGCTTGCTTTTGGTTTCATTTGTTCTACATTTTAAGTGTATTCTCATGTAAGTTGTTGTTGATCTGTCTTCTTCCTCCCTCCCCCTTCTTTTGAGATAGGGCCTCATTCCACAGGTCAGGTAGGCCTCAAACTCATGATCCTCCTGCCTCAGCCTCTTTTTTGTTGTCAGTTTTTTTTTTTTTTTTTTAAAACCAAGTCTTCCTGTGTTGTTCATGCTTGAACTCACTATGTAGCCCAGCCGGCTTGAACTCATGGCAATCCTTCTGCCTCAGCCTCCCAAGTACTGAGATTATAAGCATCCACCACCAGCACTGGTTCATTTTTTTCTTTTAATGTAGCTATAAATTCTCCTCTAAGCACCCTTCCTCCTTCACCTTTTCCTCTTCCTCCTCCTCTTCTTTGGTGGTAGTAGTAACGGAGATGAAACTCAGGGCCTTCGTTTCCAGCTCTTTTATTTAGCTAATTCATTTTTATTTTTATTTTGCTGTGCTAGGAATCAAACTGAGAGCTTGAGTGCTAAGCGATATCCCAGCCCTTTTTATTTAAATTTTGAGACAGGTTCTCACTGAGTTGTTCAGTTGTCCAGTCTGCAGTCAAACTAAAGATATTCCTGCCTCTGCCTCTCAAGAGTGCTAGGGTTATGAACAGGTACCACCACACTTGGCTTCTAAGGGCTGCTTTTCCTGTATCCCATAGGTTTTGCTATACTGCATATATTTTTTTTTAATTTCTAATTTTCTGTATGATGAATTCCTTGGTCCACTGTTTTGTTTTCTTTTAAATGCATTGTTTAATTTCCACATACTAAGCTGGGGAAATAGCTCCGTAGAATAAGTGCTTGCCTGGCAAGCTCAGGGTCTTGAGTTCAATACCCAGTACCGGAAAAAAAAAAAAAAAATCCACATACCTATTTCCCAAATTTCTTGTTAATGATTTCTAATTTCATTTCATTGTATTCAGAAAACATACTACCCTCCCCCCAACAGCCCAATACAGTTCTGGCTAGCCTGGAGCTCATTTTGTATCCCAGGCCAGCCTTGAAACTCACAGCGATCCTCTTGCCTCAGCCTCCTGAGCAACAAATATACTTTGTCTGATGATTTCAATCCTTTCAAATTTCTGGAGACTTGCTCCATGGCCTACACATGGTCTATCTTGGGGCCTATCCCATGTGTACTTGAGAAGAGATAAGTTCTCCTGCTGTTTGCGGCTCCCTGCTCACTTAGTGAGCTGCCAGGGCTGAGGACTCATGAAGCCCTAAGCGCAGGCGCACTTGCGAGGGCCTGAGCCCTGTGGCCCACGGCGGGATGTGTGCTTCACTCTGGAAGGCGCCCCAGCCCCCTGGGGCCTCCACACGATGCCTGTGGCCCTGGCAGCCTTCTTCTTCAACTGTACAAGAGATCCCAAGCCAGAATCACACAGCCCACCCCCTCCTGCATCTGGACCCAGAAAAACTGAAAGACAAGTAATGAGTACAGTTACCCACAAATCTGCTGGCTTTCAGAAGAGGTCTCCATGTACAGTTGAGCTTCAGGCAGAAGTTTTATCTTTTCTGGGGGAAAAAAGAATGAAAATAGCAATTAAGAATTCTTTCAGTAGACCACCTTTCAATAATTTGTCAAAATTATGAAGACAAAAGCAAAAAGCAGAGGACCCCAGTGTATGTTCTCTAGGCCTTTAGAAAACATGGTATTGTTCCTTTCACATATATGTGAATCTATCAGAAGGGTGACACTATAGAAATCATGGGAAGGAGGACTGTTGAAAATGAAAATGAAATAAATGCAGTATACCAAAAGATGGGATATGGCAAAAGCAGTGCTCGGAAGCCAAGTGTGGGGGGACATGGGCATCATCCTAATGCTCTTAAGAGGCAGAGGCAGAAAGATCTTTAGTTTGCGGCTGGATTGGGCATTTAGCAACTCAGTGAGAATCTGTCTCAAAAACAAAAAATAAGAAGAGCTGGGATGTTACTTACACTCAGCTACATGGCAAAAAAGAAACCATGTCCTGTGTTTCCCAGCATGTTGTAAACAAACTAGTTCAGGGCAAGATGCTTGCCAAGAGAACTGATGCATGTGTGTTAAACACACTAAGAGCTCTAAGGACCCAGGGAGACTCCTGAAACATGAAAAGGCGAATGATCAGAAAAAAGGAGGAAGCCAAAGAGAAAGTCCTCTGGTTCAGCTGGCCTGGCCTGCCCAGAGCAACACGCTGCAAGAACCCTGGGAGATAGCCGAGCTGCTGGAGGCCCCTCTCTGGGAATTCCCCGCCCACACCACCCACACCACGATGCAGCTCTGCCCTTTGACATCTCATGAGCAGCAGGGTACTCTAGGTTCTGGGCTCAATATCTAGTTCTGCTAAAGATAACATAAGGTTCTTTGACTTAGGAGGATGAAAACCTAAGGGTGGTTTTGAGGGATGTCTTTTTATTTTGGTTTGTTTTTTTCAGAGAGGATCTCACTGCTCTTATATAGTTCAGGGTGGCCCCAAACTCACTACATAACTCTGATTTTTTTTTTTTTTTCTGTATCTTTAGGATAGGGTCTCACTACATAGATTACACTTGTAGTGATCCTCCTGTTTTCAGCCTTCCAAGGGCTGGGATTACAGGGGCGTGCCACCACGCCCGGTCTCAATCGTCATTCAGCACGATTGTCCTAGGGGTGGAGGTGGCACAGCACACTGGGGACCGAACCCCAGCTGCTACACTCTGCTTAAGCACGCTCTTTAGTCTGCTGAGCTATCAGGCTGGCCCTCACTACGTAACTCTGGCTGGACTCAAACTCACAGTGACCTTCCTGGCTCAGCCTCCCGAGAGCTGGGATTACAGGAATGCATCCACATGCCCAAGTGCGTGAGAGAGACAGTGTGTGAGTATGTGCACATGCATGTCCTCAGCACTAAATACTTAGAGCAGGTTCTCACTGTATTCAGTTAGTTGTGTCATTTTCTCTTCTGATTTAGTATTTTTCTTGCTAAAAGATGTGGATTACTGTGCAACAAATATTTACCCAGCTGGTTAGAAAATGAAAAACAATTGATGAAATACTTATATTGGCTTAAGCAGACATTCTAAGTCACCATGGGAAAAGGAGTATGGAAGGAAATAAATGGCAGGGAATCTATGGCATTACAGGTAAGCTACAAAGAATTTATCACTGGAAAATGTACATTTTAAGAATCAAACATTTGCCTTTACAGCCCAGTACTTAAATATAAATTGTTTGAAGTACACACATGCATATGGCATATGCTCACTGTCTTCCCTCTCCCGCCTCTCCCCTCCTCCCCCTTCCCCTCCTCCTCTTCTTCCTCTTCTTCTCCCCGCCCCAAGTGGACTCAGCCAATGACACACCTTGCTAGAGATGACCTTAAGGCTTCTAACATAAACAGGCAGAGTGGCTGTGGGAAGCATTGGGAATTCAAGCTTTCCAACACCCCAAACTACCTGTGCCAGGAAAAATAAGCTACTTGAGACCCTAAGAATTCGCCTTCAGCCTGTGTCATCAGGAACTAGGAACCCACTCCATCTCAAAGAAGGGATGGTGCCACTGTGCCAAAGCCTCCTGTGACCTTTACTTCTTGGGCAAGCTAGCCTGTGTCTTCTCATGGAAATTTATGTTTTTAAAGAAAAAATCAAGTATTTCCTGGTTGTCATACACCCTAGATTCATTTCTACTTTGCACAACAGAGGCCTTAATGCTCATAAGAATTAACAGCAGACAGGCTTCCTGCAGGCTGGCTTTATACCTGTTTATGTGAAAAGAACCATCCTCAATTCAACAGAATTAATTATTTGCAAACAATGTATGAGTGTGTGTACATGCACACACAAACATTAGCACATCCTCTTTCTCAACATATTTTCATGAGGTAACCTGCAGAAAGTTAAGATATCTGAGAAGAAAAGCATGGAGAGGAACAACAGTTAGAATGGAACCTAGTTTTAAGGAGAGAAATGTAGGTATGGTTTCAGGTCAAGAAGCAGCAGTGGGGAAGAAGGGGAATGTTCCTGAAAAGCAGAAGGGTCAGGTTGAGGCTCCTGACACCGACACACCACTGTGCTCATGTGTCCCCACCCTGCCTGTGTGTACCTGGGTCTTCCTGCTGGGCTGGGTTGGGGAGCTGCTCCCGCTGCCTCAGGGCCTCCAGGCCGGCCAGGTCAGGCAGGTGGCAGTGGCTGCGCATGACCATCACGCGCCGGCCTTGGGTGATGGCACGGCTGCGGCAGCCCAGCCGGGCCTGGTCCCGACACATCCAATACACCTTTTCGCCCGCAGCTTTCTCTTTCCGGTAGAGGAAGGACTCGTACACCAGGAACCTGCCACCAAGGGACGTCCTCAGGAACTCCAGGGGCTGCTGTGGCTCTGGAGAACAAAGCAATGCAGTGAGGGCACCACTGGCGCTCACACCTTGGTGTACCAGGAAATGGTGGCCCTTGTCCCCTCTGCCACCATTTCCCCACTCTGGTCCCTGCCTCTACCCTATGCTTCCCCTTGGGGCCCTAGGACAGAGTTGCCAGCCCACATCCTGACACCCTCCACTGCAGATGGGCTCCATTGGCAAGAGCTCTAGTGTGGCCTGGAGAAGCTGGTCCTGCAGGCACCCCAACTCTGAGCCCTGCCCGACCACTCGGGCTCCTCCTGGTGCTCCCCGGGGCAGAGCATGGGCCCCTAGAAGACTGACCTAGTTTATGCACCAGGGGCCTTCCAGCTCCCTGCCTGCCCACCCACCCTGAGGGGCCAGCTGGCAACCAAGCTGACTCTCAGCTTTAAAGAAGCTGAACTGAGGCCAGAATGTGGTGGCAGTGTGCCTGCCATCCCAGCGTTCTGTGAGCGTGAGGGAAGAATGTTTTGAGCTGGCCTCCAGCCCAGGCAACTGAGCAACTAAGAGAGACTCTGTCTCAAAAAGTAAGAAAGAAAAAGAGCTGGAGATGTAGTTCAGTGCAAAGGTGGTAGGTTCAATCCAAGTGTCATAAAAAAATAAAAATAAATATAAGAGAAGCCTCTGAAGTACCAGTCATGTGATGGTGGGAGTGGAGAAGCCAGAGACCCATGTGAGACAGAAGCAGGGGATAGCACAGGGGCAGAGAGAGGAGCTGGACAGACCCAGTGTGGACAGAGGCTCTCCTAGGTCAAGCTTCTGTTAACTGGCACTGAAAAGATCTCCTGTAGGTTCCAATAATGCTGTTCCATAGCCTGGTGCCCCTTTTCTACTGGTCTGGGCTGGTTTATCCCAGCAGATAAACCCCAGTCCAGTGCCAGTGTCATGAATGACAGCTGCTGCCTGGACCCCAACCCAGGAGGGGATCAGGGCCCAGGGCCCGTGTGTGTCACCACCGCACCTGGGCCTTCCCACTGGGATAGGTTGGGGAGGTGCTCCCGCTGCCGCAGAGCCTCCAGGCCACCCAGGTCAGGTGGGTGGCAGTGCCTGCGCATGACCATCACGTGCTGGCCCTGGGTGATAGCACGGCTGCGGCAGCCCATGCGTGCCTGGTCCCGGCACGTCCAGTACACCTTGTCTCCAGTGGCCTTCTCCCGCCTGTAGAGGAAGGACTCGTACACCAGGAAGCTGCCCCCCAGCGGGGTTCGTATGAACTCCGGACCTTCTGAAGAGACAAGGAGGAGACACCATCATACAGGAGGAAGTTGGAGCCCTGGCCTTAGGAAGAAAGGAGGGAGGAATGAGGGCACCCCTATTCTCAACAGCTGAAAGCAGGTCAGCTACACCCCAAGCCTTGCCTTCTGAGTCCACAGTGAGGAAGCCCTAGCAGCCAGGATACAGACCCCATATTCCCCCAGCTCAGTGCAGGACTGGCTAGGCAAGGAGCCCCTGCAGGAGCCCACAGCGGTCATGGCACCCACACAAGGCAACACTGTTGTGCAGAGGTATGAGTTGAGGGCTGAGGAAGCAGGCGGAAGTTGCACTGCCCTCTGGGGTGTGTTGGGCAGAGCCAGGGACAGCCATGTCCTGCTGCCCAGAGGACCCTCTGTGTAGCGCAGGGGCCACAAAACCATCATCAAATAGCAGGCAGAAAGTCATCAAACAGCATCAAGAGCTAGGGGGTGAGACATCTTTGAAGGTGGATGCGCTACAGAGCCACGTAGAGGGCAGGGAAGACGGAGCAGGTGGAATCCAAGGGGGCAGCTGGCAGTGGGGTACCTGCACAGTACAGGGGCATGGGGTTTAGAGGAGTGGGGGGCACAGGGACTACCAGCCAGGAAGAGGTGGGGACATTAAACTGAGAGGTGCATGGAGGTATGGTTCCCAGCCTTGCACACTGGATTCAAAGGTCTGTAGGGGAATAAACATGTCACAGTGCACAGGTCACAGATTTACAGAGGACTGGACAATGACCAGAGACACTGAAAGAATGAAAGGTGGCTCACAGAGAACTGGGATGGCCTGGCCAGGGAAGCAACCCAGAGGCCAGGGGCTAGAGACAGGAGATTCACAAAGGTGGGGCTCCTGTGTGACCCCATGTTGGAGGCCAGAGGATGAAGGGCAATGAGACAGGTGAGCACCTGGCAAGGCATGGGAACCATGCCCAGCTCCCCTATCCTCTGAACACACTTATCCCACCCCTTGAGCTGAGTGTGCAGATGTAAGACCATGGTAGCAGAAGCTTAAAAACTTAAATGGGCAAGGCATGGTGGCACACGCCTGCAATCCCAGTACTTAGAAGGCTAAGGCAGGAGGATTGCCTGAGTTCAAAGCCAATCTGTGTTACATAGTAAGTGGGAGACCAGCCTGAACTACCAAAAAAAAGCTCTCTGCTAGAGGACACAAACAGTGGTGACCCCATCTTCACCTCCACCACAGCCCAGCACTCTGGGGGTGGATAGGCAGCAGCTGATCACACACCGTCGGCTGTGCTGTCCCAGAACAGGCTCCAGAAGGCTGCGGTAGACAGTCAGGGCCACAGCATCACCCCTAGTCCGTGGTTCAGGAGGGACCTCCTCAACCTCAAGACCACAGGGAACCAAGAAGAAAAGCAGAGAGGCAGAGAGTTTGGTGAAGAGCCGCTGGGTGGTGGCTGGGCCTTACCAGGCTGCAGCGGGAACCCGAGGGCTGCCGCAGCAAGACCAGGAACAGCCTTGATGCAACTGAGTGAGCAGGAAGGAAGCAGTGGCAGGGCCCCAGAAAACCAGGCTACAGGGTGCTGCTGGGCCCTAGAGAAAGCAAAAAGCCTCACAGGGAAGGAAATGAACTTCTTTCTCAGAAGCGCACTCCGCTAAGCAGCAACAGTTTCTATGACAAAATGAAAACACAACCTTTGCAACAGGTGTGAGGCTAACCTTTACTTTCTCTGAGTGGAACTCAACAACCAAAAAAGAAATAGAAAAACCAGTTAATAGCCACAGAAACACATTTTGAAACTGGGTAAGGTGGGAGATGTCTGTAATCCAAGTACTCTGGGAGGCTGAGGCAGGAGGGTTGCCTAGGCAATTTAGGAAAACCTGCCTCAAAATAAAAACTGCTTAGAAAGAACAGTGGAAGGGGCTGGAGAGATGGCTCAGTGGAATAAGTGCTTCCCTGGCAAGGGCCTAGTTCAATCCCTGGTTCCACCAAAAAAAAAGAAAAAAAAGAAAAATGGAGGCAGCTCTGTGTGAAGGCCGTGTTCAATTCCCAGTACTGTCTATGCTCATAGAAGAGAGAGAAGGGAGGAAGAGAGAAAGGGAGAGATATTTTAAACAAACAGTATGGCTAATATCCTAAGGAACAAGAGAAATTGCTGAGTGGTGACCTGCAGGGTAGGAAGAAGGGAAGAGGGTAGGGCTGGGCAGCTGGGCCCCTCATGGTATTCTGGAATGAAGAGAATAAAACATGGCTCTTAAGGGCAGGAGAGATTCTGGTGACTCTAAAAACTCCAGGACAGGAGGAAGTCCTAAGAGAGCAAAGTGCTCGGTGGATATAATGGCTGGCTGGCAGGCAAGGTGACAGAAAGGCTCCAAGCCAGTGACCCTCAGAATCAGAGCACCAGGCACCATTCCTGACCTGGCAGACTGGGACAAGCAGAACAGCGAGGTGTCCCAAGGGCAGGGGGCTTTGGAGAAGAAGTCCTGGCTCCAAATAAATCTCACTTCCTCCTCAGTTCAGATGGTGAGACTGCTGGCAGCCAGGATTTGGTTTCCAGGATTTGGTTTCCAGGATTTGGTTTCCAGGATTTGGTTTCCAGAATGTGGTTTGCCTCCTCACCCGGTGAGGATGAGGGCCTAACCTCATACACTCAGCTTTCTGCAGTAGAACAGTAAACTCTTAAAATGACACAGAGGAAGAAGAGGAAGGAAAAAACCTGTATTCCTTAGGAGATCTGGGGCAGGCTGGGCTGAGCAAGAGGTGAGGGGGATGTGGGAAGGCAGGGCACCCATGTGAGCTGAGAAGTAGAGGCAAGGTAATGGGGCACTGGAACAGGACTGTGGCTCCTCCTCGAATGTCCCCAGGAGGGCCAGGTGAAAGATGTAGGGTCTCTCCACATACCGAGGCTCTCCCGATGAGTGGGGCTGGGGTTTTTGTCCCGCTGCCGCAGGGTTTCCAGGCCCAAAACATCAGGTGGGTGGCAGTGGGCTCGCATCACTGTAACCCGCTGGCCCTGGGTGACGGCACGGCTGCGGCAGCCCATGCGCGCCTGGTCCCGGCACGTCCAGTACACCTTGTCTCCAGCTGCCTTCTCCCGTCTGTAGAGGAAGGACTCGTATACCAGGAAGCTGCCCCCCAGTGGGGTCCGAAGAAACTCGGGGCCTTCTGGAGAGATAGGAGACAGTCAGGAAGGAGTGAGGCGGGGTGGGGTGGGGATGAAGCTGAGGAGCCTGGGATGGCTGAGCAGGCAGTTCCCCCAGCGCCCTCAAGAAGAACCTGAGGAGCAGCCCCCAGGGACCAAGGCTTACCAGGGTCTATATCCTGCTCCTCTTCAGGAGATTGCTGTGAGGCTTGGACTTTCGCTTTCTTTCTGGGCCGGGCCCCGGTGAGAGCAGGGGTATGGAGCCCATGGTGACGAATCAGACTGTCCACGCCTTGGAGCAGCTTGTCTTTGCAGCCCCCAGGGCGAGCTGGCCTGGGCCGAGGTGCCCGCATGGTCTTGTGCTGCTGTCGCCGCAACTGCAGGGCCTCCCTGTCAGGTGGGTGGCAGTGGCTTCGCATCACTGTTATTCTTGGGCCCTGGGTGATGACACGGCTGCGGCAGCCACGCAGTGTGTGGTCCCGGCATGTCCAGTACACCTTATCACCCACAGTCTTCTCCCGCTTATAGAGGAAGGACTGGTGCACAAGGAAGGTGCCCCCATAGCAGGTCCTCAGGAACTCCACTCCTGGAGGCAGGCCTGCAGGGAGCAATCAGGGCGATTGGGCCCAGAAGGCAGAGCAGGAGCCTGACCAGGACAGGGCTCTTCTCCTGCCCCACTGGCCAGGCACCTGCGCTGGGTGCCCCAGGAGCCACCCAGGGAGGACCCCACTCCTCTTCCAGAGCAGGGAGCACTCGAGGTGCTACATACCATGCCCAAAGTGACACGGGAAGAGCTGAGCTGGCAGACTGGGTTCCCAGTCACTCTTGACCATACTTTTTACGATTAAACATTTTTATCTCCTTTCTGAATATACACACTAATACTGCTATAAAACTCAAATGTAACTAAAGGGTCTAAAGTGAAAAAGGAAATCAGGCTCTCCTGCCCCGCCTCTTCCTCCACCCAGCATTGTGTGATGCTTAAATCCAATCCCAGCTAGACAGACAGCAGCTTAATGATTAACAGGATACAGTCAAGTTCTTCAAAGTTATTGTGACCCTGAGCACACATTTTGTTTTGAGACAGGGTCTCTCTGTACAGTTCACATTGGCCTCAAACTCATAGCTATCCTCCTTCCTGGGTCTCCTAAGTGCTGGGATTACAGACATGTGTCACCATGCCCAGCCTCTCTTAGCACATTTTAAAACAAGATGTGGAACCTCACATTTCTACTCAAGCATAAGTAAGCCTTTGGGGTCCCAGGGAGGTAGAGGTGGCAGGTACTCACCCATGCCCCGCGTCCTGCGTTTCTTGAATGGCAAGCTCATAAGGGGCAGGGTCTGAAGCACCTGCTGCCTCTCGGGCTCTGGCTCGCTCTGTACCTGCTGGGGGGCAGGCTCTGGCCCCTGAGGGCACAGCCATGGGCTCACCGCCTTGAGCAGCTCCTCCACTGGGCCTCCGGCACCTGCAGGACCCTGGGAATCCCCCAAGCTCTCCAGCAAGGCTGAGCTCGGCAGTTTCTCTTTTTGGCGCCGCGCCGCTAAGCCCTCCTCGTCGGGCGGGTGGCAGTGGTCCCGCATCACTGTAGCCTTCGTGCCTCGGGTGATGGCCCGGCCCCGGCAGCCCAGCTCAGCATGCTGGCGGCACTTCCAATATACCTTGTCCCCCACAGCCTTCTCCTGCTTGTACAGGAATGACTCAAGGACAAGGAGGCGGCCCCCAAATGGTGTCTTCAGGAACTCCAGGGGATGAGAGACTTGGGGACAAAGAGAAAGCTGTGTTAGCTGCCTGGGGGCAAAAGCCAATGAGGGCTGTGTGTGGGTCCTGTGGGCAGAAGGAGGGCAGCTCAGTGTGGGCAGGATATCTCCTCTTATTCCTGGCTGCTGGGCAAGAAGCCCAGACTCTTGAGGCTCATTTTATGGGGACAGGAAGTATTTTAAGGAGCTGAAAGAATTCTGGACATCACTGCAATTCCCATGAGCTCCAGGGGCATGCAATGCCCAGCATGGAGGTGCTACATGACACAGTGATGACATCAGGTGATAGGGCCAGGTGGAGATTAGAGACCATGAGCCTTCTGTGAGCAGGGCTGGCACATCAAGGTCGCCCTACTAGGCAAAGGTACACAGCCACATGTCTCAGCATGCAGCCCCTCCAAAGGACCGGGGCCTGCGGGGCAGCCCAGATGCCTTACCTGGCTCCAGCTTGCTGCGCTTCAGCCCAGAGGACCATATGCGTGGCTGTACCACCTGTACCTGCTCCTCCTCCTCCTTAGCTGGCAGGGTCTGGAGGGTGCTGGTCAGGGTGGCGGGGTCAATCATCTCCAGGGAGAGGACACAGTGCACTTCCGTTGGATCACAGCCCACCTGACTGCCCCCCTGGTCCAATGGCTGAAGGACCAGATTGGAGAACTCCTCTGCCGGGGCAACACCCATGCCGGGCTCCGGGGATGGCTCCTGGGCAGCCTTCATACTCTTGCCCTCCTGCTCACCGGGCTCGGGCAGGGGCATCCTGGCACCTTTAGCTCACACTTGGCCTGGGCAGATGAGCACTTCGTCCTCCAGGGCCTGGAATCTGCCCATCTAGACTCTGTCCTGCAGGAGGAGGTGAATTCTCAGTTAGCAGGGAAGCCCTTGGACTTGGGATGGAGCTGGGCCAGGTGGCTGCAAGCTGGGAGGCTGGGAAGAGAGCTGACAGCTAAGAATCCCCGAGCCCATGCTTTTGCTCTGTGGTTCCTTTCCCAGGGCCGTGGAGACATCTCCTCCCCATTCAGGCCTCACTTCCTGCACCCAGTAAATGCCTGTTCTCAGGGGCTGGCAGGTGACAATGCACTACTAGTAAGTGACTTTCTACCTACGGAGCCTCATCCTTGTCTGGGCCTAACACAGAGATGGTGTCCTTACCCACTTTTCCCTTTAAGTCCCCAGGCTATGAGCAGGCCTTTTTATTTACTTATTTTTAATGTATCGGTACAGGGTCTCACTACACAGTCTCACTACTCGTAGTGATCCTCCTCAGCACTGGGATTACAGGTGTGTACCACCATGGCCTGGTCTCAGTAACTCGCTCAGTGTGCCCAGGGGCAGGATGGGTGTGGCATGTGGTACCAGGGATCAAACTCTGGTCCCTGCACTTGCCAAAGCAGATGCTTTGTCCCCTGAGCTATCTCATCAACCCGATCAGGCCATTCTTATGGACCCCTTTACTGATGAGGACATGGAGATGATAAGCCCTATATGGTTTTGTTTATGGTACTGGAATAAAACTTTGTGCTTGCTAGGCAGGCACCCATTCCACAGAGATACATCCCTGGCTGATGTTTAAACCCTAGTTTCTGTTCATGTACCTGGCCTGGATGCTGTGCAGAGCCAGTCCGTGTCTTAGTCTGGAGCCTGCCCAGGCCTTAGAGGATGACAGGGCTCAGCAAAGAAGTGGCTGCGTGCCTGAGTCACTGCTGATGTGACCTCAGCCGGGCAAGAATAGGGCTGCCCATGAGCTGGAGTCCCTGCAAGGTCACTGGGGGCTCCCAGGCTTCCAGCCTAGGAAAGGTGCCAGTGTGAGGCTGGGCTGGCCTGTGGAGAGGCCTTGCAAGGCTGCCATGAGTCATCAATATGGTTGGCCTTTCTGGGGAGACTGGCTCTTGGTGGATCTTCATACTTCTCAGGAGCAGCCCCTCCCTAAACAAGACTGTAGCTCCCTGACATTCTCAGCATCCTTGCCTAGAACTGTTCCCCCTGTGACAGTAGCACTCCAGGAGGGCAAGAGGGCCTCAAGTTACCCAGCCTGAGCAACTTAGCAACTCAGTGAGACCCTGTCTCAAAATAAAAATGTTTTTATAAAGAGCTGGGGACATAGCTCAGCGTGAAGGCCCTGGCTTCAAGCCCCAGCACTCCCCCACACACAGCTGCATAAGCATGTATGTACACACACACACACACACACACACACACACCTCCAAGACTGACATACATCAAAGGTGGAAAAGCTCCCCCAGAACAAAAGGCCTGCCCTGTACTGACCATAGTCTTCCCTGCTTGCTATCAACCAGATTTGCAGTTGATGTACTATTCACACTTTCACCCATTACAGGGCTGGGTGTGATAGACTGCCTACATGAGCACAAATCTGCAGGGACACTGTTTCCACCTGTGATTCTTGACCTGGTCTCAGGAGTTGTCTGTGCCCAACAGTGTGGCAGGAGGAGGCATCAGCAGCCACAAACCCTTGCCTCATGGGCCAAGAGAAGGAAGCTTTACAGAAGGCCACACACAGGTGCTACGGTGCTGCCAGACCCAGAGGCAATCATCTAGTACCTTGTGGCTTGGCAGCCCCACTCCAGCTATGTAGACACTTGAAGGAGCCTGGGAAACCAGTGGGACAGGCCAGCTACCCAGAGCCCACAGCAATGACTACTGAGATTGCGCATGTGCAGTGCGGGGGACCAGCACCCAAGGCTTTCGCACGCTAGGCAAGCACTCCACCACTGAGCTCTATCCAGCCCTGTACAGTTTGAGGCAGGGTTTTGTTATATGTCCAGGTGTGATCCTTCCACCTCAGCCTCCTGACTGACTGGGATTACAAGTCTGTGTCACCATGTCCAGCTAATTGGTGTTTTTTAAGGCAGGAAGACTAGAGGTCATTTGTCACACAGCAATAACCAAATACATAAAGGATATATTTGGTAAGTGACTGAACCTAATGGGCTGATGCATGAAATCATACAAATAAATGGTTGGGAAATACCTGACATAAATGTACTCCAGAACGGCCATATTACACCAATGCAGATGACTGCATATAAAGGGCTTTTAACCCAATGAGGAAAACAAAAATATTGAGTATACAGTCATCAAATGAGAATTAGGCATTTATTCATTATGTGTTTGGTACAGGGTCTCACTATGCAGCTTGGACTTGTAGTGGTCCTCCTGCTTTCAGCCTCCCCAGCACTGGGATTGCAGGTGTGCGCCACCAACCACACCCAGACTCTGCACCACCGTGCCTGGACTTGGTAGCCAGCTCGGCAAGCCTGGCGCAGGGCCAGTGCAGCATGTGGTACCCAGACCAAACCCTGGTCCCTATGCCTACCTAAACAGTCGCTTAGTTCACTGAGCTATCTCACTGGCCCTGTGAATAAGGCATTTAAAACCAACTGTAGCCAGCTGTGGTGGTGCATGCCTGAAAAACCAGGACTCTGGGAGCCTCAGGCAGGGTGACTTCAAATTTGAGCCTAGCCCAGGCAGCTCCATGACTGAGCAAGACCCTGTCTCTAAGGGCTGCAGCTGGGCGTTGTAGCACATGCCTGTAAGCACAGCTCTTGGGAGGGTGAGGCAGGAGGACTTCCATAAATTCATGGCCAGCCTTAAATGCCTGTTTTTTTTTAAAAAAAGGGGGGGTAGAGTGGAGATGTGGCTCAGTGTGAGGGCCCTGGGTTCAATCACCAACACATGGGACAGCAACACATCACTCGCTTTGAAAGCACATATACTAATAACTATAGCACAAAGTAAGCCAGACACAAATGACAAATACTATATGAGGTCACTTATATGGGTCCCTACAAGATCAAATCCTCAGAGGCAGAAAGTAACATGGTATGTGTGTCAGGGGCTGGAGTGGGGACTTAATTCTTTATGGGGACAGAGTAGCAGTTGGGGAAGATGAAAAAGCCCTATGGGGACAGCAAGGGTGATGGTTTCATGACAGTGAATGTATGTTACTGTAAGACACACTAAAACTGATTGAAATGGTCAGGCATGGTGGTACCCACCTGTAATTCAACTATCTGGGGGGGCTGGAGTAGGGGGATTACAAGTTACAGCCTGGGCAATTTAGCAAGACCCTGTCTCAAAATTAAAAGGTGAAAAGGGCCAGAGAATGTGTAACTCAGTGGTAGAACATCTGCCTAGCAATGCAAGGCCTTGAGTTCAATCCCTAGTACTGGGGAGAGGAGAAAGAGAGGGAAAGAAAGAAGGGAGAAAAACGGAAAGAATACACCAAGGGAGAGAAAACAGCAAATTACATGGTACTTTTGTTTTACCTTACCCACAAAAACCACCTGTAACGTCCCATTTCCCTGACATCACTGGTGAACAATGTAAGATTTCTGAATAACTGAAGCTGTCCCTCCTTGATTAGGAGTTTTACAGTTTTGAGCTGAGAGTGAAGCTCAGTGTGTAGCACTTGTCTAGAGACAAACGAAAAGGCACTTTACATTTTCACTTATTCAGTTTTTCCTTTTCATTCAGCTCTATCCAGTCCCTGGTCACATCCCTGTGCCCCTTGAGCCCTTTCTCTACCTTCACATCCTGTTTTCTACACTCTCAGAACCTCCCACTGCAGCTTTCCTTCCACTTGGACCTTAAAGAACTTAAACCAAAAACAAAAAACAAAAAACAAAAAACCAACCCTAACAAAAGTCCTCCTCCCCTCAACTGCCCAACTTTGTAGGGAAGTCCACACCTTTGTGAGTGTGGGTGTGGGGTGCTGCCCCCGTCCCATAGGCCACCTTCCCACAGAGCACAGAGCACACTTGGCACCCATTTGGTCACCCACCCCATCCTGTTCTCTCTAGGCAGGTCCTCCCTGGGAGAGGACAGGTCACAGATGGTGGCCTATCCACACAGTGAAATATTATTCAGCAGATAAAAAGCAACAATGTCCTAATAAGACTCTCAGTTAGAGAAGACAGTCACCAAAAAGTACTGCAGGATTTTACTCATGAAATGTCCAGAGCAGGGTCATCTACACAGACTGAAAGCAGGTGAGTGGCTAAGTGGGGATGAAAGGGATCAGGACACAGAAGGCTGTGCAGGTCCCATCCTGGCAACTCCGCAATTCAGGAGACCCTGAATTTTCAAAATAAAAAGTAAAAAGGGTGGGCTATAGCTCATTGAAAGGCCTTAGAGCTTAAGCCCCAGTGCCGCACACATGCACACACACACATACGCACACACCAAGAATCTAAGGGGGAAAAAAAGACAAAAACAAAACAAAAAAATCAGAAACCTTTAGGGCTGGGGAAGACGGATCAGTGGAATAAGCGCTTCCCTGGCAAGTGCAAGGGCCTGAGTTCAATCCCCAGTTCAGGAAAAAAAAAAAAAAAAAAAAAGACAAAAACAAAATAAAAAATAAGAATCTAAGGGAGCCTAGCTTCAGCATTTTTGTTACCAAAGACTAAAGTTATGCAGAGCCCAACACTGATGATCCTCCTGCCTCAGCCTCCTGAGCATTGGAGTATTATTTCACTTTCTTTTCTTTTCAGTATCGGGGATCAAACTTGGGACCTTGCGCATGCCAGGCAGGCGCTTATGCTGTTGACCTGTCTCCCTGGCCCTATTATTTCACTTTTTTAGCACATTATTTCATGTTATCTTCCAAACAGTCCCAACAATTAGATTGGTGTCCATTTTAGATAGGAGGAATCCAGGGCTCAGCCTCAGGTTCCCGTGATCCAGAGCCAGGCCAGTAAGGGCAGCCACCATTCAAACCTTTAGGGTCTGCCTTTGGGCTTAATCTCTCTCTCTCTCTCTCTCTTTCTTTCTCTCTCTCTCTCTCTCTCTCTCATTCATAGCAGGTTTATTTACAGTAACTAAAAACTAAGGTGGACATGGTGGTACACACCTGTAATCCCAATGCTCAGGAGGCTGAGGCAGGAGGATCATCATGAGTTTGAAGCCAGCCTGAGCTACATAGTGAGCTCAAAGCCAGTCTGGACTACATGGCAAGATCTTGTCTCAAAAAAATAAAAAAAATAAAAAAATAAAACACCAAAACTGTCTAATCAATGAATAATGTTTAGCAATTTAAAAAATCCTGAAACATGTATTAATGTAGGTGAATCTTAAAATCATGCTAAGAGAAAAAAGCTAAACGCAGTGAAACTACACATCATCTATTTCCATTTGAATTAAATCTTGAGGGCTGGGGAGATAGCTCTGTGGGCTAAGCAAACTGCCTGCTAAGCTTAAGGACCCAGGTTTGATCCCTGGTACCATATGTCATGTCAGCCCCATGCCAAGTCAGCCACTGAAACAAAGTGTGGTGGTGCATGCCCGTAATCCCCGCACTGGGGAGGCTGAGTCAGGAGGATCACTACAAGTCTGAGCTGTGTAGCAAGACCCTGTATCAAACAAATAAATAAGAGATTAAAAAATAAATAAATGAAATCTTGAGAGAGAGAAAGTATAGTGTCAGCAGATCAGCGGTGACCAGGACCTAGCAATGAAGAGAGGCTGATGACAAAGGAGCACAGAGGAACATGGGGAATAACAGAAACATTTGATTGGGGGGGGGGGCAGCTCAGCCTGCCCTGGGGGGCATGGCAGGTGTGGCATGTGGTGTCACGGATCAAACTGTGGTCTCTGAGCTTTGCCTAACTTGCCTAAGCAGGTGCTTTAGACCACTGAGCTACCTTGCCAGCCCACTGACATTTGATTTGATTGTGATGGTGGCTGCTGAATATATCTTTCAAATTAAGCAAAGTATACATTAAAATTGGTGAATCTTCCTGCAGTAAATTCAAAGCAGATTTTTAGAAGAACGAACAAGGCTTTCCTTGGACTACCACTCCAAAAACCATTTCCTTTACTCCTGAGGAAGACCCTTCTGCACCCTCCACAGTTTTATCAGGTAAACATGATCACTGCAAACGGCGTCTACTTCAAGTTCTTGTTTCATATTCTCTCAAAAGGGAAAGAAAAATCAGTACTTTTATATAACCTTACACTATTCCCCCACCACTCTGCACCTTAGAGAGCTTTTCATTAGCACACTGTATATTGCTCTGTACCGTGCTAACCCTGGTAGTGGCCCACAGTACGGGCCTACCACGAGACAGCCATCTCCACACCCCTTAACTGTTTATAGTGTACTAAGTCCCAGGAATAGAATGAAATGCAAAAATGGACTCCTTGGCCAGGCACACATGTAATCCCAGCATTTGGGAGGCAGAGGCAGAGGGATCAGCTTGAGTTTGAGACCAGCCAGAAGTACACAGTGAGACCCTGTCTCAAAATATAAACCCCACATTAAATGATCTCTCTTTGAGATCCTAACTATGAAGAGAGGCTATGATGCTCTGAAGCAATATAATAGGGAGATTTATTTGGCTAGGCTGAAAAAATATTTTCCTTTCTTCTTTTCCTATATTTTAGGGAAGAGTTTACAGGGTGTTCGGGGTCTCACTACTAGTTCAGATTCATAGTGATTCTCCTGCTTACAGCCTCCCAAGAGCTGGGGTTACAGGTGCGAGCCACCACACCCAGACTCAATCGCAGTACAGTGAGCCCCAGGGGCGGGGCCCACAGGGCAGGCACGGGGATCCAACCTGAACCCCAGGCCCCTGTGCCCGCTTGCAGGTGCTTTAATCCGCTGAGCTATTTGGTGTGTCCTACAAAAATACTTTTCAAAAGAAAATAACCTAGAAATCATCCTGAAGGACGGATCAACATGACATAACTTGCTTTAAGGTTGGGTCTCTGAGGTGTTAATCCTAAAGTTCAGCAATAGCAAGCAGATGAAATACCTGAAAGGTACTGAAACTCATGGGAAAATTTTCCTTAAAAACAAAAACCCATCAAAATACTTTTACAACATGCACGATTATTTTGTAATTAGAAATATAAGGTCATAATTATTTTCAACCTGAAGAGGCTCTTATAGGAGGAAAAAGGATTCAAGAAACCACGGTTTCCTCAGTGCTCTGCTGCCCCGCCCCCAGCCTATGTACACCCCCACCCCCACACTGGGGCTAGAAACCAGGGCTTTCACACTAGGCCATGTCATCATTATTTTAAACATCTTCTGACATGATCTAACTTGGGATCCTCCTGTCTCTGCTTCCCAGAGCTTTTTTTTTTTGGTGGAACCAGGGATTGAACTCAGGCACTTGTGCTTGCCAGGGAAGCACTTATTCCACTGAACCCTCTCCCTGGCCCCATGCTGTGTGTGAGGCGAACCTGATAACCATTACACTACGGAAACTGTTTCCATGGTGTGTGGTCAACTACAGTACTTATCTCAGGCTTAGGCTCTTACTGGCACCTGGGCAACATACATGGCAATGTCTGGAGACAGCAGTGGGCCAGGAGCTTGCTGTATAGCTCAGGTGGCCTCAGACTCACAATCTTCCTGCCTCAGCCTGCTGAGCGCTGGTATTACAGGTGTGTATGTCTTTGATGATTTAGCCAAATGGAAAACATGTGCTTCAGGGGAAAATCATGCACTCTTTGGAACACATCCTTCTAGGTTATCTGATTCCATTCTTTCATTATCTTTGAGTTATTTTTATAACTGTATAAATTATAGATAATGAACAAAAATCTGTTCACATGTATGTGAAAAAATAAATGTTCTCTTTCCATGTTAAAAAAAAATACAAATATGTAAATAAATTCTCCTACTGTGAATCAGTTTTGCCCCCACCTGCACATTAATATTCTTGGACTGGAGATAAAATTTAGCAACACAGCATGGCACCTGCCCAGCAAGCAAGTGTGAGGTCCTGGGTTTGATTCCAGCCCCCATTTCCACCCCACCCCTGCCAACAATTTCAGTATTCCTATCCTATAGTTTTCTGGAATCTTCCTTGGATTCTCTTATATATTAGCTGTAATATCTGACTTGTTATCTAGTAACAGGTTAAGCAAAGTCTTTAGCATATAGACATTGTATTTATATGGAAAGTTTTTTCTTTCTTTCTTTTGTGGAACCAGGGATTGAACTCAAGGTCCTTGCACTTGCCAGAGAAGCGCTTATTCCACTGAACCATCTCCCTGGACCTGAAAGTTTTATTTTCTAACAAAGACTTGTTGAGTGAACAGAATATCTTACAGTCCAGGTGGATATAAATGAGGTGTTCAAAAGTCTCAAAAAATCCATGCATGGTGGATAATGCCTATACACCTATAACCTCAGCACCCTAGGGGGCTGAGACAGGAGAACTATAAGTTTGAGCTCAATCTGGGTAACTTAGTGACTTAGTGAGACCCTATCTCAAAGCTTAGAAAATTAATTTTTTTTAAATGCTGTTCTGCGTGCAAAGGTTCTGAGTTCAATTCCTGGTATTATACATACAGGCATGTGCACACACACACACGCACAATTATTCTCCAAATTCTTGGCACATCATTCTCTCATCCTCTCTTCCCTGATCACAGTCAAGGGGGATGAGTGTAGCAGGAAGACTGTGCTTGGCACTGCTATCCTGCTGGTGGCCATACAGGGCTTGACAGAGGCCCAAGAGCCACACACTACTAAGCACTCTCAGGAGCCTCTCAAGGCACCCCAAGCCCACCTCTACATGCCGAGGTAATGACAGACAGGAGCTTTTGCTAGTGAAGCACAAGTATTACCTTCACTGCATGAGAGAACTACATCATCACTATCCACCCACCCCAGGGCAGGGGCTGGAGCTTGCCAAGCAGACCTAGGACAAGTTGAACAAGTCCTCTGGCTGCTTTTACCTGTGAAGGAGGAAAAGGAGCAAATGAGACACTGTGAGTGAAATTCTTCTATAAAACGTACATCACTACTCACGACAAGGAGTTCTTCGTGTTGGCTCAGTAGGGTTCTGAGCATTGAAGGAAGGTGGAAGGAAAGGCCTGCTAATAACCTCCTGGATGACCCCAGTAGTTGCCCCACTAATGAACCAAGAGGTCCACAGGGTGCTTTGCCTGACTCCTGAACCCTCCTGCAAATCACATGCAGGCACGAACGCATGTGGCATTAGTCACCCTCCCAGGATCTCATCCACAAACTGTGCCTGCATCATTATTTCCGGTAGAAGTTGAAGGTGCTGGTGATCCCCTAAGATTAAGATTTATCACTCTGCAGCAGATGTCACAACCTTGGCACCACTGGCATTTTGCTTTCAACACTTCTTTGTTCTGTTTCTTGTGGGATGTTGAGTAGCATCCTAGCCTCCACCTGTACACAGATTGTGGCATCACAACCATCCTTCCCCCATCAGCCTTTCCAAGTTCTAATAGTGCTACAAGTGCCCCAAGGGGCAAAACTGCTTGAAAGTCACCTTCCAAAGCCACTTAGAGAGTACAAGCTGAACATTGTTGCCTATACTCCCAAGAAGGAGGCTGAGGCAAGAGGACTGCAGTGAGTTTGAGCCCAGTCAGGACCACACAGTGAGTTTAAGGCCAGTCTGAATTACACAGTGGCCATCTCAAAAAATGAATGAATGAGAGGCAGGGAGATTCCATCTAGGGGTGAGACCATGCCAGCCCTTGCTTGGATAGTGAACATTCTCCAAAGACCCATGAGTTACAGGTTGAGTCTCCAGGGTGACGCTACTGGGAGGTGGTGGGACCTTTCGAAAGTAGGCCATGTAGAAGGTCCTGAGGTCACTGGGAGTGTGCTCCTGAAGAGGACAGTAGGACCAAGCCCCTTGTCCCCGTTCTTTTGCTTTCTAACCCTGAGGCAGGCAGGTGGCTCTACCATGTGCTCCTCCCTACTGCTATTAGGCACTACTCTCAGAAGCCCAAAGCAATGCTTCTGGTGTTGGATTGGAATCTCCAAAACCATGAGCCAAACAAACTTTTATTTACTGCAGGTATTTTGCTAGAAAGTTAATCCTCACCTCATCACCCTACATCAGAATCTTGGCTACTTTCATGCCTCCTTTACCTCTCCTTCAATCCCACTCCCCTTAGATCTGATCACACTCATATTCCATCTCCTTCTCTTGCCAAAGGTCTACAGAGTGTTCAGGGTCTCACTACTAGATCAGATTCATAGTGATCCGCTTGTTTACAGCCTCCCAAGAGCCAGGATTACAGGTGCGTGCCACCATTGCCGTCCCAGTGCACTCCAAGGGTGGGGGCGGGGCAGGCCCATGGATAGAACCCGGACCCCTGCACCTGAAAGCTTTAATCTGTTGAGCTGTTTGGCAGCCTCCCTGTTCTGTCATCTCAGAACTTACTTTCTCACTGCCTCTTCACACCAAACCTGAGCAAACTAAGCATCTTCATTCTCCCCAAGAAATAACTGTCAGGCTGTTCTTCCTAAAGCTTAGCTCTCTCCATGCCTCTCCTAGTAAAAATTGTCTCCCTCTGCGGAACTGAGCGCACCCTCAGCTCTGTACGAGCTCCGGTCCAGCTCCATCCTGTTTCTTCTCCAATTAGTGGCATCTGGAAGAGGAACGAGATGAATCTGACCCAACCACACCAGAAAAATCACAATCAAGCCTCAGGAATGATACTGGCCTTGGGAAGCAGGAACGTAAAAATAAAAATATACTTTGCTTTGCAATTAAAGTTTACAGTGATTATCTGGTTATGACAGTTCAGTATCCTCCATATGTAAGCTCTAAAGGAGAGTTTAAACCAAGGCATCAAGCTACCAGATCCATTTGGAACTGAAAGCAAAGGCCTTTGGAATGGAGTGAGATGAATCAGACAGGAGCTAGAATGGATCTGCGTCATGTGCACCGAGCTGTGCGTCTCCCTTTAAACTTGTGGCTCAGTAACTATACCTACAGGCACAGGCTATGCACCTGAAACATATTTCTCAGTGCAGGTTCACTTAAAAAGTTTGGAAGCCACAACAGACACCCTACAGAGTCACAACTAGAAGGGGAGGGGAGGCAACCAGAAAAAAGTGCAAGGTCACCAAGACCTCCGCATGCCCAGACCAGACCAGACTGGAATGACGCGGGATGGATGCACCCTGGGTGGGCAGACAAGGCCGGGGGAGGCCCGCGAATGTGGGGCTCCCGACATGGGGGTGTGAGGCTCATTCAGTCCAGGGGTCGAGAGAGCTGGGGGAGGCGGAGCAAGGAGAAAGGAGGTGAACTGCAGGTGGCCAGCAAGGAGATGGTCGAGCCCGGGGCTCATTGCCAGGTTTCCCCTTCCAGTATCAACCCGGAACCCGGGAGGGCTGGGCGGGGGGGCGCGTCCATCCGCGCAGGACCCTCCCTGCCCGCGGGGCCCCGTCCTCACCGACGGCAGCGGGGCCCTCCCTCTCCGGATGGAGCCGCGGAGGGTGCCTGAACCCCGGCTGCTGCAGCCACAGGCATCGACCCGGCCGCCCAGGCCGCTCCAGCCACCACGACCCCGGCGCCCGCTCCCCACCCCCACCTGCCCCTTCGGGAGGGAGCTTCGTGCCCGCGCGCCCCGGTGCGGAGCCGGCCTCGCCACGCCCCTCGAGCTCCTGGCGAGCATGCGCAGCAGGGCCGCGGAGCCGCTCCTCCGAGGCGCTCCTCCCGGTCTTCCGGCCTGGCCCCTGCGGACGGCCAAGCCAATCGGCGTGCGGGGGCGGGGATCTGTGTCATGAAGGAGGCGGTGCCAACCCAGGATTGGGCCGCCGGACCAGACCTGCGGGGAGGGAGGGCGCTCTTGGCACAGGGGGCGGGGCAGGTGGGCCTGAGGCCGCCCCAGGACCTTCTCCAATGTGTGATTGTGTTTGCCAAGTGGAGCGTGTGTTTCTCTGTGTCCTTATTTAGGCCCGTCACTTTCCTGAGCCAGGGGCCAAAAATTTCTTATAAAATAAATGATAATCACTTGTTACAACCTTATCTAAGAATCCATGAGTAAATAAGCAGAGAGAGGAAAAAAGTTTCCTATGTCCAAAAAGCCAACTAAAAAATGCCCAAAGAATATTGCAGGAAGCCAGTTTGACACCCATCTTGGTAATAATTGATCTGGACAAAAGTCATCAATGGCCCCACGATGGAAAGTGACAGTTTGATAAAACAAGTACTTGCACAATCCTAAGTATCTCCCTAAAGAATCCTTAGCAATGGCAAAGGAGGATACTAATTTTACAGTAGAGAAATGGTACTCAAAGGGTAATCTGTGATGACTAGTGATCCCCAAGACTTTCAGGTAGTTTGCAAGGTCAAAACTTTTTTCAAGATGCAGGTTAGGTGCTTCAGCAGGAATGCGGCGCAGCGACAGTGTTTCTCCTTTTGGTATTCTATCCGGTGGCCCCAAATTTATCTGATCACTAATGCTGCTTACTCGGTCTGCTCTTGCCAAGGGTTCTGGATTCTCTGCTGCAAGGTAGTCCTCTGAAGAGAGAGTGTAGAACTACCTTAAACTCAGCAAATTTTCATTTGCTTCATTTTATGGTCTTATACTTTCTATTGTTTTGTTATTTAAAGAGAATAAAAAATAGTAAAAAAAAATTTTTTTTCAGAATTATTAGTCTTTCAAAGGTTCAGTGATTTTCAGTCACCAAGTTTCAGGACACTTTCATCACTCCAAAAAGAAACTTTTAGCCATCACTACCTTCTATAGTTGGGATTTGACTTATCCCCTCCCCTTGGTCTGTGTGTTGGAAGACTAATTGGTCCTTGATATGGCAGTATTAAAAGACAGTGGAGCCTTTAAAAAGTAAGGCTTAATAGGAGGTAATTTGATCACTGAAGGTGCTGCCCTGGGAAGAGATTTGTGCTGGTCTTCATCAGGGAAAGTCTCAGGAGTGAATTTGTTTCCTGAAAAAATGGTTTATTATGAAAAGAATGAGCCTTGGTTTTATGTGATGGCGTGTGCCTGTGATCCTAGCTACTCCGGAGGCTGAAACAGGAGGATCATTTGTACCCACAAGTTTGAGATCAACCTTGACACCATAGTCAAAGAAAGAAAGAAAGAAAGAAAACCATATCCCCGAACTTATTTCTGTAGCTCCATATAACTCTTCTGCACAGATTATCTATTGTGATGTCATCTGCCATAAAATCCACAGGAGAGCCAAGTGGAACCATACTCTTGAACTTGCAGGACTGTGAACTAAATAAATCTCTTTTCTTTACTAATTATCCAGACTCTATTTGTTATAGCAATAGAAAACAGACTAAACTGCTAAGGCAGAATGCATTGAATAGGGTTCAAACCCGACCTGCCATGTGGGCCCCACCCCCAGGGCACTCTGAGTCCGGATTGAGACTGGGTATGGTGGTGCACACCTGTAATCCCAGCACTTGGGCAACTGAAAACAGGAGGATCACTAGGAATCCGATCTACGTAGTGAGACCCTGTAGCTCCTGCAGACCCAGTACCAAATACATTTTTTAAAAAAGAAAAGAAAACAGACTAATATGTTCCACAATTTTTTTTTAACTTCCCAATTCTAAGCAGCTGTGATTACTGCTATCCTAAGAGTTATGAAGCGGTATCTCTTGAGTTTAATTGCATTTCCCTCATAGATAATGACGTTGAGCTTTTCATGTGTATCTTCTTTAGAGAGACAGCTATTCAGAATCTAACTAGGCTGTTAATTCTGAGTATAAGAGTTCTTCATAGGCTTTTTCCCCCTGTGGAGCTGCTTGGCCTGCAGGTCTGTGTAGGGCCGTGGATGCGGGTCTATATTATATGTGATGGGTTTTGTTAAGGTTGTCAAGAATAAGGCCTACTTTAAGAGGTACCAAGTGAAGTTTAGAAGATGATGAGAGGGCAAAACTGATTACTATGCTAGGAAATGCTTGGTAATACAGGACAAAAATAAGTACAACACACCTAAATGTTCGTGTAACTAACAGAGATATCATTTGTCAGATTGCTTATGCCAGTATTGAAGGGGACATGATAGTTTGTGCAGCATATGCACATGAACTACCAAAATACGGTGTGAAAGTTGGCCTAACAAATTATGCTGCAGCATATTGTACTGGCCTGCTGCTGGCCCGCAGGCTTCTCAATAGGTTTGGAATGGATAAGGTCTATGAAGGCCAAGTGGAGGTGACTGGAGATGAATACAATATGGAAAGCATTGATGGAAAACCTGGTGCCTTCACCTGCTGTTTGGATGCAGGCCTTGCCAGAACTACAACTGGCAGTAAAGTGTTTGGAGCCCTAAAGGGTGCTGTGGGTGGAGGCTTGTCTGTCCCTCACAGTACCAAACGATTCCCTGGTTATGATTCCGAAAGCAAGGAGTTCAATGCAGAAGTGCATCGGAAGCACATCACGGGTCAGAATGTCGCAGACTATATGCGTTACCTAACGGAAGAAGATGAAGATGCTTACAAGAAACAGTTCTCTCAGTACATAAAGAACAGTGTAACTCCAGACATGGAGGAGATGTGTAAGAAAGCTCATGCTGCTATACGAGAGAATCCAGTCTATGAAAAGAAGCCGAAGGGAGAAGTTAAAAAGAAGAGGTGGAACCGTCCCAAAATGTCCCTTGTTCAGAAGAAAGATCGGGTAGCTCAAAAGAAGGCAAGCTTCCTCAGAGCTCAGGAGTGGGCTGCTGAAAGTTAAACCAAATTTCTATGAAGATTTTTCAGATAAAGGCAAATAAATTTACTCATCAAGCAAAAAAAAAAAAAAAAAAAAAAAAAAAAAAGAGTTCTTCATAGGGCCAGCTTAATAGCCCAGGGGATTAAAGCACCTGCAGCAGGCACAGGAGCCCGGACTTGACCCCCAGGGCCTGCTGTGCTGCCCCTGCCCCCCCCGTGCCCCCGGGCAATTGAGACTGGGCGTGGTGGTGTGCTCCTGTAATTCCAGCTCTTGGGAGGCTGTAAATAGGCGGATCACTATGAGTCCGATCTAGTAGTGAAACCCAGAACACCCTGTAGACCCTTCCTTAAAATACAAAACAAAAAAAAAGTTCTTTATATATTCTAGATACATGTCCCTGATTAGAGGTATAAATCACAATCCCCCCACCTGTGGCTTATCTCTTTACATCATTGCCTCCATTGAGATGGTTTCTTTTGAACCATAACAATCTTAATTTGGATGATGACTAATATATCTGTGTTTTTTTATTTTTTCTTTTGTTGCTTGTTTTTTATGTCATAGCTAAGAAATCACTGCTTAGGAAATCACTGCCTAAACCAAGTTCACAAAGTTATACCTTTATGTTTTCCTCTAAGAGACTTAAATGGTGTGAAGGACTTCGTTTTTTCATTCTTTTGCAAGTGGATGGATGTTCTTTCTGTCCCCAACTGAATGTTGGAGAAACTATTTGCACCCATGTATTGTCTTACCATCTTTGTTGAAAATCAGTTGACCATAAATGTGAGGGCTCTTTTCTGTGTTCTCATTCTACACTTGTGATGTGTTATCTATTGTTATGCCAGCACCCTGCTTACTTCATTACCATTGTTTTGCATTAAGTGCTGAAATCAGTCAGTTGCGATGGTGAACACCTGTAGTCCCAACACTTGGAAAACTGAGGCAGGGGGAGCCCTGCAAAAATGAGGCCAGTCTGGGCTGCACAGTGAGTTCAAGGCCAAGGCCAGCCTCAGCGACCTAGCCAGACCCTGTCTCAAAAAAAAAAAAAAAAAAGTTTTGAAATCAGGGAATGTTTGTCATACAGGATTATTCTTTTTGAGATTGTTTTGCCTGTTCTGGGTTCTTAAATTTCCATTGTCATCTTTCTAGTCAATCTTTTTTTTGGTCTCCCTTAAACAAACGACTAGTAGTATTGAGCACACCACCATGCCCAGTCTCAATTGCAGTGGGGGGGGGAGGCAGGGTCAGCACGGCAGGCCCTGGGGATCAAACCCCAGTCCTGTGCCTGCTTGCAGGTGCTTTAATCCCCTGAGCTATATATTTAGTTACTGTGTGTATTTCATCATCTGAGAAATGTGTATATATCTCAGACATCCATTTTTGGATTGGATTTTTAAATTTGGGAGGTCTGATCTTCTTCAGTTCTTTATATTTTCTCCCTCCCTATGCTTTATATTTTCTTGACAGTAATCCTTTGTCTGAGGAACACCTGGTGAATATTTTCTCTGCATCTATTGAGATGACCATATAATTTTTGTCCTTGGCTCTGTTAATATGGTCTATCACATTTATTATTTGCTTATGTTGAACCATTCCTGCATCCCTAGGATGACTCCCACTTGGTCATGGTGTGGAATCTTCTTGATGATTTGCTGCATTCTGTTTGTCAGTTTCTTGAGGATTTTTTTTTTTTTTGGTGGAACCAGGGATTGAACTCAGGCCCTTCCGCTTGCCAGGCAAGCACTTATTCCACTGAGCCATCTCCCCAGCCCCTCTTGAGGATTTTTGCATCTCTGTTCATTAGGGAGACTGGCCTGTAGTTCTCTTTCTTAGTTGGGTCCTTCTTTGGTTTTGGTATCAAAGTAATGCTTGCTTCAAGAATGAATGTGGGAGTATTACTTGTCTTTCAATTTCATTAGTGGTGTTAGGTCTTCTTTAAATTCCTTGTAAATAGAATTCAACAGTAAATCCATCAGGTCAGGGTGTAGGCTTCTCTTTGTTGGTAGGTTTTTAATTACATCTTCAATTTCATTGATATTGATTTATTGAGGATTTGCACATCTTCTTGACTCCACTTTGAGAATTCCTATGTATCTAGGAATCTGTGCACTTCTTCTGCAGTTTCCATCTCTTGGAATTCAAGATCTCAAAGTAGATGTAGATGATCACCTAGATTTCTGTCCATTGTGATGTCACACTTTTTGTGTGATTTAAGTTTTTTCTTTTTTTGAGGGGTAAGGTTTGATAAGTTCAAAGAACCAACTCTTCAATTTATTGATTCTTCATATTGTTTTCTGTTCATTGCATTAATTTCTGCTGCTCTGATCTTTAAAATTTCCTCCCTCTCATGAGCTTTTGGCTTAGCCTGCTCTTCTTTTTCTAGAAGTTTGAGGTTCACCATCAAGTTGTTCATTTGCACTTGTTCTGTTTTCCTTCTGTATTCACTCATTGTATAAATTTCCCTCTTAGGACTGCTTTCACTGTGCCTCACGTGTTCTACATGTTGCATTGTTGTTACCATTAGATTGTAGAAGGGCTAGCCATATAGCTCAGCAGATTAAAGCACCTGCAGCCGGGCGTGGTGGCGCATGCCTGTAATCCCAGCACTCGGGAGGCTGAGGCAGGAGGATTGTTGTGAGTTCGAGACCAGCCTGAGCTACAAAGTGAGCTTAAGGCCAGCCTGAACTGCATAGTGAGACCCTGTCTCAAAAAGACAAAAAAAAAAAAAAAAAAAAAGCACCTGCAAGCAGGTGCGGGGGCCGGGGTTCAATCTCTGGGCCTGCTGTGCTGGCACCCTGAGACAACAATTGAGACTGGGCAGTGGCTCTTGGGAGGCTGTAAACAGGCAGATCACGAGTCTGATCTAGTAGTGAGAGCCTGAACACCCTGTAGATCCCTCCCTAAAAAACATTTTTTTTTTAGAGGGGGGCGATAAAAAAAATTTTTTTTAGAAATTGTCTAATTTTTTTCTTTAATTTCATCTATGACCTATTGTTTTTTTTTAACAATTTATAACCAAAACTTTAATCCCAAAGAGTCTCACAAAACAGTACAAATGACACATGAAAAAAATCTTGCACAGTAACGCAAAAGTTCAGATCTACAATGTACCCTTAAATTGGCAGGATGGGGCTGGAGAGATGGCTCAGTGGAATAAGTGCTTCCCTGGCAAGTACAAGGGCCTGAGTTCAATCCCTGGTTCCGCCAAAAAAAAAAAAAAAAAATTGGCAGGAAACTGGTTCTTTGATGTCTCAGGTTTCCAAGTAAAGATACAAACAGCTGTGTACTCCCAGGCAGCATTACAGAAGGAAGATTTGTGATCTAACAGAGGTTGTCATTTACCTGATTCTGTACCAGCCAGGAAACCTCTGCCCAGGATAAAGACCAGTCCCATTTTTAAAACCACGCTCACCTAGTTTTGCATGTGGCCTTTATCTGTACCTGGTGGCACAGCTGTTTGCTATTGTCTCAGCTATGAAACAGGTCTTGTTCATTTGTTGCCAGTTTTGTTTCTGTAATATTAGAACATGACACTTTAGACAGAGTTGAGAGGTTTATTTTCAGTCTGTGCAAGACTAAAGTTCAAAGCAAATTTAATTTTGCTCAAGGGAACATTATAAAATAACAATTCATGGTATTACATGCCTTGAATGATCCATTCCAAGCCAGAGAGAATTACACTGCTGTGTCACTGTTCAAGACACAAAGCTAAAACATCTTAAAAATGCATCAAGCTTATAAAGTCTCAAACAAAAGTTGGATTTTCTGTACATACTGCCAGTATGTCAATTCAGTGAAGTTAATTCCTGTACACCACTTCACCTGCAAACTGATCTATTTCCTTTCATTTGACCTAGATAGGCTGCAAGACCTAGAGTAGGATCGGACGGCTTGTAATTTCTCTCCCTAGACAGTGATCTCTCTCTGCTCCTATCTCTAGAAAGAGACCTGCTCCAGCTGCAAGAGAAACTTCTCCCTTGTGGAGACCTGCGGCAAGGCGGAGAACTCCTCCTGTGATAATCATCTCGAGGGCGACGACCCCAAAGAGGAGGAGAGCCATGATTTCAACTTCTCTTTTCACCATTGAATAGTTCCACTCTGGCACGGCGGCCACATAATGTTCTTCCATCTATCTCTCAGACAGCATCTGCTGTATCTCAGGGATCCTCAAATTTAGTGAAAGCAAAGCCAGGAGGGTTTCTAGCAACCCACACACTCTTCAGTGGTTCATAATAGCCAAAAGCCCGTTCTAGCTCCGTCTTGTTGCCAAGATTCCCCACATACACCTTACAGTCCAATGGTCAGGAATCACGATGCATCTCGAGATCTGGGGTTAGAAATTCGGAGGTTTAAAACCACACATGCGAGAGGATTTTCTCGCTCCCCTCCAACTCAGCTCCTCTACACACACTCAGTTACCCGGTGTCAAAGAAATGGCTGACCTATTGGTTGTTCAGGAGTGTGCTCTTTCATTTTCCTGTGTTGATGCAGTTTTTTTCTTTTGCTACTGATGTCCAATTTCATTGCACTGTGGTCTGATAACATGCATGAGATAATCTGAGTTCCTTTGCATTTACTTAGACATGCTATGAGCTAGTATGTGGCCTATTTTAGAGGTACCAGTGTGTACCTGAGAAGAACGTGTATTCTGATGTGGGATGGAACACTCTGGAGACATCTACTAAGTCCATTTGTTCAAAAGTTTGGTTCAGTTTCAATATTTCATTGTTGATTTTTTTTTTTTTTTTCAGAACCAGGAATTGAACTCAGGCCTTTGCGCTTGCCAGGGAAGCGCTTATTCCACTGGGCCATCTCCCTGGCCCCTCATTGTTGAATTTTTTTACTAGTCCATTTGTTTTTTTGTGACAGTGTGATATTGAAATTCCCCAATATAATTGTATTAGTACTTGTTTGATTTTTCTTGCCCACTAATATTCATTGGTTTTATTTTTTTGCAGAACTGGAATTGAATTCAGACCCTTGCGCTTGCCAGGGAAGCATTTATTCTACTGAGCCATCACCCTGGCTAATATTTGTTTTATATAATTAGGTACACAGGTATTTGTTGCATGCATATTTATGAATATATATATATATATATATATATATATATATATATATATATATATATATTTATCCTAGTCATGTTATTTTCCTACTGTTGGTTCCACCTCTGTTGGAGTTAATAAAGTTGTAGTCTTTGTTATCTCTTTCTGGAATGTCCTTCAAAACATTTTGGAGTGGGCCAGGCGTGGTGGCGCATGCCTGCAATCCCAGCACTTGGGAGGCTGAGACAGGATTGTTGTGAGTTCGAGACTAGCCTGAGCTACAAAGTGAGCTTAAGGCCAGCCTGAACTGCATAGTGAGACCCTGTCTCAAAAAGACAAAAAAAAAAAAAAAAAAAAAAAAAAAAAAAAAAAAAAAAAAAAACATTTTGGAGTGTTGGTGAAGTGTTCATAAATTTCCTCAGCTGTTCTTTGTCATGGAAGTATCTTAGTTCTCCAACAGTCTTGAAAAATACTTTTGTGGGGTACATTAATCTGGGTTGAAAATTGTTGCCTTTATTTAATTCCAAGATCTCCTTGACTTGAGAGTTTGTGATGAGAAGTCAGCTGTACTTCTGATGGACTTTTGATTATAGGTGATTTGTTTCTTTTACCTTACAGCTTATATGATTTTATTCTTGGGTTGAATTTCTGGAATCTTGACTATGATATACCTGGCTGTAGGTTTGTTGTTGTTGTTGTTGAATGTATTTGGTACAGGGTCTACAGGGTCTCACTATGCAGATCCAACTTGTAGTGATTCTCCAGTTTTCAGCCTCCCAAGCGCTGGGATTACAGCTGCACGCCACCATGCCCAGTCTCAATGGTCATCTCAGAGTGCCCCTGAGGTGGGGCTCGCACGGCATGCCAAATATCCAACCCCAGCCTCTGCACTCTGTCTAAATGGGTGCTTTAGTCCACTGAGCTATCTGGCCAGCCCTTGTAGATTATTTTTGATCATGGCTAATTGTAGTTTTTTTTTTTTAAGAGCATAAAATAAAAATTTAATAAGATGAAATAAAATGTAAATAGTACTTTAGAAATGGGAAAGAAACCAAAAGCAGTTCTATATGCCTCACTTATCTACACAGTTGTTTCTTTCTCTCTTTTTCTAAAATATATTTTAGGGCAGGGTCTACAGAGTGTTCACACCCTGTAGAAGTCAGGGTCACAGCAATCCTCCTACCTCAGCCTCCCCAGTGCTGGGATTACAGGCATGCGCCACCACGCCCGGCTATAATTTTCTTAAGTTCCCCTATTTTTTTTTTTTTTTTTTTTTTTTGTCTGTATCTGCTACAGAGTCACACGGTTTCTACTGTGGACACCATCTCTGCAGTTATCTGAGAAATGACTTCTAATTGGATTTTTTTTCTAGAGACCAAATCTCAATACTAGATTGGACTCATAGTGATCCACTTGTTTACAGGCTCCCAAGAGCTGGGATTACAGGTGTGCACTACCACACCCAGTCTCTTTTTGCCATCTCAGTGCACCCCAGAGACAGGCCAGCACAGCAGGCTTGGGGATTGAATCCCTGACCTCTGTGCCTGCTTGCAGTGCTTTAATCCGCTGAGCTATCTGGCTGACCCTAAAGTTGTTTTTTTTCTACCATGGAAGATTTCTGCTATGATGTCTGTGAACAGTTTTTTTAAATATCATTTGTGTTCTTGTCTGCTTTTTCATTGACTCCAATGATCCTTAAGTTATTCTTCTTTGCTTCATCTAGCAGCTGGTAACTTGATTTCTCATTTTCCTCGTTATTTTCTTTTTTTAATGAATTTAGTACAAAGTCTACAGGTCAGACTTATACCGATCCTCCTATTTTCAGCCTCCCAAGCACTGGGATTACAGGAGCATGCTACCACACCCAGTCTCAGTTGCCCTCTCAGTGTGCCTTGGGGGCAAGATCGAACCCCACTCTCTGGGCTTGCCTAAACAGGTGCCTTAGTCCACTAAGCTATCTGGCCTGCTCTTTCTTGCTATTTTTAAGACATCTTTATTTTCATGATCACTAACCACAGGTTTGTCTTCTGTATCTGAGATCTTGTCCTCACATTGGCTTAATCTACTGTGGATACTTCCAATAGAATTTTTATCCTTACAGATATCTGCTTGAATTTGCCTTATTGATTCCATTTCTTTGCTTTGCTGAGCATTCATGCCTTCCATAATTTTCTTTTTTTTTTTTCTTTTTTTGAGACAGGGTCTCACTATGCAGTTCAGGATGGCCTTAAGCTCACTTTGTAGCTCAGGCTGGTCTCGAACTCACAACAATCCTCCTACCTCGGCCTCCCCAGTGCTGGGATTACAGGCATGCGCCACCACGCCCGGCTATAATTTTAAGTTCCCCTATTTTTTTTTTTTTTTGTCTGTATCTGCTACAGAGTCACACGGTTTCTACTGTGGACACCATCTCTGCAGTTATCTGAGAAATGACTTCTAATTGGATTTTTTTTCTAGAGACCCATTCAATTGCTTTGTTGTTACCACTTCAGAGAGGCCAGGTGAGTGACTTTCAGATTGTCCCACCTCCCTGCCCCCTGGGGTTGCTTTTGGTGAACTAGAGGTCTGGGATTACATCTTATTTAAAGGTCTTCTAATTTTCTTTTCTTTTTTCAATTTAGTTCTTGGGGTGATGCTTATGAATTGGTTATGGTAGGCTACTTTGTTGCTAGTACTTAGAACCCTTAGGAAATAACTACTTCTCTGAGGTATCCCAGGCTGTCCAGGTGTAGCTGGGTTTGGATTTTCAGTCTGTTGCAGGATCCTATGTGTTGGGGCCATGAAGATAGCTCAGCAGTCTAAGTGCCTGCCTAGGCAAGCGCAAGGACCTGGGTTTGATCCCTGGTACTGCATGCCATGCTGGCCCCACCCTGGGCACGCCAAGCAAGTCACCAAGACTGTGGTGGTGCACGCCTGTAATCCCAGTGCTAGAGGCTGAAATAAGAGAATCACTAAGAGTCCGAGCTGCATAGTGAGACCCTGTACCAAATGCATAAAATTAAAAAATAAAAATCCTATGTCTTCGATATGTTGGAAACAAGAAGTTTCTGCCTATTTGGCTCCTGGTTCTTTGGCACTGTGCCACAGTATTTTCTGTGACCTTTAGTCCATCACAGTCTTGAAATACCAGGAAGAACAGCTATTTATAACAATTGTGTTGCTTTTGACTATAGTGTTGTCATCGCAATGACAATAGCATCAAACGCAGCCTAGAAAATGGCAAACTGAGCTAACCATTCATTTGCCACCTTTAACCATATGAACCAGATTTATGATTATGTAACAAAATCTAAAACAAACTGGAAAATTATATGCAGTATACAAGCCCTTAATATGTCAAGTTTGTCCTCATTGGTTAAAATTTAAAAAGGGTTAGGGAGAAAATAGAGAAGTGGAAGAAAAGATAGAAATTAGAAATAAGGTTGAAGGACAAAGTGTGATCATGCTAATTTTGGGAAACTGGTGCAGAAGACTGGAGGGAAAAAAAGAAAGAAGAGCTAAAAGAAAAACAACAGAACCACAGCCACAAAGAGGCTAGAAACCATATTCACACTCATACAAAAAAATAAAAAGATCAAGAGCCAGGGAGATGGCTCAGTAGAACCAGCGCTTCCCTGGTAAGCGCAAGGCTTGAGTTCAATCCCTGGTTAAAAAAAAAAAAAAATCAAACAATGAAGGAGAAAAAAAAAAACAACAGAATAAATAAGAGACAGAGAAAAAAACCCACTTCCTGACTTGTCGCTACTGTCACTGGCAGACAACATGTGATGACAGACTCCCAATCCGGGATGATCTCGCACAGCAAGCCAGCAGGAGCTTTCTGTCAAGACTGTCGGTCATCTCAGTGAGCCCACATCTTCTGGCTGAAGCCAGATTCATCTGGCCTGCAGCTGTCAGTGCACCTTCTGGGGAGAGCCACTAGATGGAGCCAGCAGCTGCTCTGAGTTCTGACCCCAGCCGGCCTCTCTCCAAGATGGCTCTCAGCCAGTTGCTCTCTCCTGTGGGCTGACTGAGCCCTCAGCACTCTGCCAGCTTCTGTGATCCTTCATGTCCACGGCTCCCCTCCGCTGCAGTGTCTTTCCGTGGAGGCCTCTGGGGTCACCTTGTGTCTGCAGGTTTGAATTGCTCCTCTCAAGCGTGACTCCCTCACCTACTTTCATGCAGCTAACCATAAACCAACTTTGAGAAAAGCAGGGTCATAAAATAGGAACAAATAGTTGGGGACAACTTGGAGAACAGGGCAGACACTAAACTACACTGCCCCACGGTAGGTAGATGGTCACCAGTGTCTGGGAAATGTAAATTTGGGGGCAATTGTGTGACATTCATGTAAAATTCTTTTTAACTGTCCTAAATTGTTTATCGGTTATGAATTTTGCAAACACCACTTATATTATTAGCGGTAATGGTGGAGCTGGAGAGCCTTCTCTAAGCTGCTCGATGAGAACCACCAATAGTGTGGTGGAACTTGTGGCCTTTCCAAGGCCACGACTCTTGCGGCCTGAAGATGTCAGCCCACACGTCTCGCTGTGCTTATGGACCAGTTTGGTGATCCCCTGGGTGTCAGGATTTCTTCTAATGGCTTTGTGGAATGGATCAATAAAGATAACCTCAAAGAATTTGTGTGTGGAATCTTCACCAACCCCGTAAGAATTTGGAACTCTCAGAGCTCCACAGCGGCATCCAGCTTGCTCCTCAGCAACAGACTGAAGGCTTCACGCAAACTTCGGCTGGTCAACGCCATGATGGACAGGTTTGCCCTAAGTTGCTCCCCTAGGAACTGGATGTTTGTGGCCACCATGACATACCCTTGCTTGGCCTTGTGTCCCAGGCTGTGAGCTTCATCCAGACAGGTGGGGCAAGGAGCCCTGTGGAGAACCAAGAGATGGTGGTACTGCCAGCAGAAAGTGCATCACATCAGACTGCTTCTTCCTCCACAGTGCCTGGATGTACTTGTACGCACCCATCCTGGCTTACCTGATGGCTGCCACCAGACGAAAAGGAAGAAGCCTTTCTCCCACAATCCCTTTTGGGCTCCCCATGTAAAATTCTTTAAAATGATATAATGTGATTATTATGGAAACCTGAAAAGTATATAACCTGGAAGCAAAGTTCAGGCAGGCACTGACACCTTGGGGAGTCCTGACCCAAAGTCATGGGTATGATCAGCCACAAGCTTGCAATAAAAGCTTCCTTGTCCCGAGTCTCCCTAGACCACCATCTGTGACTCTCTGGTCGGCTGCGGACTGCACGGGCAGGACTCGGGGAGACCCGGATGCTCCATGATGGAAACACAAGATTAACATTTATAGTCTAAGATGTGAGTTGGCTCATTACAGACCCGACCCCAAGAGCTTGCCAGGCGTGCAGCAAGACCCTACAGTGCAGGTTCAGCAGCCCAAATGGTGATTGCCCACGTGATGAGGCTGCCCAGGCTGCTGGACCCTGAAGCGACCCGCAGGGCAGGCCCAGCACGGAACCCTTCAGCAGAACTCTCTGCAAAGAGGCTAGAGGCAAGACCCACCCAGCTGATTCAGGAGCAGAACATCTTGCCAGAGTGACACAAGGGGTTCCCCTGCAAGGCTGCAGCAGGAAGAAGTGGAGCACAGCAGCCAGACCCAAGCCACAGCCACCTGGAGGAGTCTGAAATTCCTACATCTGGACCTGGTGCTGAGGTGATAACTCTATCTAAGCTCTACATCAAAGGTCAAAAATCAGTGGTACACAAAATGACAAAGAGAAGGAACAGAAAGCAGTCTCAGGCTCCAAGTCCACCCAGGACAAATGCAGAAGACACTAGCATAGAGGAAATGGAAATCACACACCTGAAATCTCTGAAATAATAGGGTTGGAAATAAAGAAACAAATGCAGAAAGGTATAGAAGAGATCAGATCAGAAATAATTTCTGAAATAAAAGATGTAGTGATAACTATAATCAAAGAAGTACTAAGTGCTTCTAAAGAATACACTGATAAAAAATAGAGCAGGATATTAAAATGATGGAATCCCTGAATAAGCAATATAAGAAAGAATGTATGAAACAGTTCCAAAGTGATACACAGGAAATTAAAACCTCAGTCACAAGCTGGCAAATCCATTTGAGTGAAAGTGAAAATAGACTTTCTGACCTTAAAGACACCATTGCAGCTAGTGAAAAAGTAAGCAAAGATCTCTTAAAAATAACTAGGATGCAGGAAAAAATAATTCAACATCCGCAAGATGATGTAAAGATGAACAATGTGAGACTAATAGGCATCAATGAGAAGGAAGAAGTAGATATAAATGATATAAAAAGAATATGGGCAAAAGTAATAGCAGAAAACTTCCCAAATATGGGGTAACAATCTGACATTCAGTAACTGAAGCATATAGAAATACAAATAACATAAACCCAATTAAAACCACTCCCAGACACAAAATAATCAAGATCCTAGAAATTCGGCATAGGAGCAGAATACTAAAAGCTGTTAAAGAAAAGAAACAGATCACATTTAAAGGAAAACCCATCAGAATAATGGCAGATTTCTCTTCACAAAACATCAAGTCAAGAAGAGCATGGAGCAAAGCACTTAAAGTCTTGCAAGAAAACAAATTCCAACCCAGACTGATATACCCTGAAAAACTCTCTTTCAAGTATAATGGAGAAGTAAAATACTTCCATGACAAAGAGCAACTTTAAAGAATTTCATGATGACAAAGCCAAGCCTGCACAGACTACTAAACGATGTTCTAGAGAGGGAGCAAAATGATCACAACCCCATGAATGAGAATGGAAAGAACCACCAAATAGGGCAAACAAGTAAACACAGGAGAATAAGAGGCATACAATAGTAGTCTTTCAATTATTCTTTTGTATACAGCAGCAAAATATTTCCATCAGCACACTCTACAAATGGGCTTCTCTTGCATCCTATGGGTCATGATTCCATGTGGGTCTACAGGGTGGATTTCAAGGAAATAGCTGTAGCTCAGTCCCACAAGTGACACCTGGCCACCAGTAAGTGTCATGGTCATTATCCATGTCCACAACACACTAGAACTTTGTGCGATATCCTGTCCCCAAACTGTCAGAAGTGATGGTCACTTATTTGTCATTCCAGCATTTATTTTGTTTTATTCTTAGTACTTCTTTACTATCATGAAAACTTTTTCTTAGTTCAATTGTTTTGAAACATTTAATTTTAAATTAGTATTTAATTTCCTGAATATTGCTTAATCTTAATTTTTGTTTTAAGATTTATGCTAAAGCTTTGAATTACAATTTATCTAAAAGACATCGTATGATATCTTCTGCTAGTATTAGAAACTTTAAAAAGTATATTTCTTTTTTCTGTTGACTTTATATTTCTTTTTCCCTGTCCTTTATACACACATACACATATGAAAAAATATATATGTACAACCCGAGATAAGATTGGTACTGTTTCATAGAAATCTTCAATGACCTTTTAAGTAAGGGTTCATCTAATATATTTTATTTTATTTTTGTCTTTTTGAGAGAGGGTCTCACTATGCAGTTCAGGCTGGCCTTAAGCTCACTTTGTAGCTCAGGCTGGTCTCAAACTCACAACAATCCTCCTACCTCAGCCTCCCGAGTTCTGGGATTACAGGCATGGGCCACCACACCTGGCTAATATATTTTATATAGTCCTGCTCACTTTGAGAGCTCTTTATTGTTCATCCAGGAGCATACTTCAATTTCTCGTGCCTTTTGAATTATGCTTTTTGTTATTTCCTATATGCTATGTCAGGAGGTATTAAAATATTTCAAGTTTATATAACTAGAAAATATTTTACTTTTAGTTTTCAAAGGCATGTTTGCTAAGTATAAAATTCAAAGAGGATAGATCTTTTTTTTTCTTGCAGTCCTTTAATTAATCTAGTTTCTTATACACTTGGTCCTTTTTTTTTTTTTCTTCTTTCTAATGTGGAATAAGATGCTATTTAATTTTTTTCTTCCATAGCTAAT